>LQNS02278001.1:10072775-10084052 GCA_001587735.2 Parhyale hawaiensis
CCCATAGTAAGCATGTTTACTGTAGTCACTGATAGCCAATTCTCCATATTCTTTTCTTCTATGTCTATATTAAGTTATCGAAGAGATTTTACTCCTATTTATTAACTTAAATTGGGCATAACGATGAGCATTATTTTGATGCCGGCCGTTACCATTGCCCGCTTCTCTGCTATTGGCCCGTTGCTGCAGCAAAAGGCGTGCCTAGATTGTGACGCCACGTCTCCGCCCGAAATTAACAGATTTTCCATACTTCCTTTACTGTACTGTGTCTGAGCCTGGATTGGGGATCGTTCTAGGGATCCCCCAGCACAACTTTGCAGGAGGCCGCAACGTCCACCGCTACCGTGCTTTGGGTCGTTATCTGGTTGTAAATCCAATCTCTCTCAAACTGCATCGGAGAAATTAACAGGCTTGAAAAGTTTTCCAGTGAGTATATCTCTGTATGTGATGGCATTCATTTTTCCGTCAGTGATTTTCACTGCTCCAGTTGCACGTGCAGAGAAGTATCTTCAATCCATAACACCACCCCCTCCAAATTAAACAATTGAAATTGTGTTTCTTGAAGCATGGGCTTCTCCAAGTTTCCGCCAAACTGGCCTCTAGTGTTGTGTCCGAAAATGTCTATCTGCGTTTCTTCAGACCACACAACAGAATCCCAAAATCTGTCCGGCCTATCTTGATATTCGTACGCAAATTTCAAAAGGTTTGAAAGATGTTGCTTCTTAATTCAGTAAAGGAGTTTTTATTTGTGACCTAGAGTTCAGGCCATCCGGTGAAAAAAGTCGAAAGATTGTGTCTTTGTTGACAGTTACTTCTTTTCTCTCGGTACGAGTCACAAAATGGGTTAAGTTTGATAACTAACCTTTCCATTCTCCAGTGATATTTCTCGGACGGCTGCTCCAGGGCTCGTTGGCTGCAGGAGCAGTCTTCCTCCCCTTTCTGATCACGCTCCCAGCCGTGTTTACCTTAACATGCAAGGCCTGGGATATCTTCCTATTCTCGTTATCTTCTCTGTACAGGTCCAATATGTATGTCTAAAGTCATAAGTCTCTTGTCATTATTATTAAAACTTCACGCCTGAGCTCCCACGGACGGGTAATACAACCCAAATGAAGCATCTTGCAACACTGGGAAGCCCAAAACGCTGCCAAAGGAAATCCAGCAAAAAAACATAAACAGCTGTCTTAAACGCCTGCAGGCCACCACGACCAAAAGCCGATGCCGGCAACAAATTCCAAATCTTAGCCGATCAGGGCACGAAGCTCAGACAGAACTGATTAGATCGACATCTGACAGCCTCCAAAGTGAATGAGTGCGCTCTGCACGCAGCACAAGTCGCTCTCCCAAAAACCTTGAGAGCAGGGAGAGAAAAATAGGGAAATTTTGTTACTAATATACTTCAGAAGAATATGCTACAAACGCCAACTGAAATTATTGTCATACGAGATGAGTGCTCGCTATTTCAATCCAGCTGAGCAGCATGCTCCTTCCTTCCTTCCCGTACATGAATGTACAAAAAAATACTTTGTAAAGCAGTGAAGCATTGAATTTAATTAAATTTCCTGCTGCATATCCCATATGCCTAGGTAAAGTATGGTACACCTTTGGTACATCGATTTTTTTTTTTTTTTTTGGCGCAAAACTGCTTCGTCGAAAAAAGGGAGGGAGCTGAAAAATAATTTTGCCTCGTGCAAAATCGCCACTCATGTGCGTTGTTAATCATGTACTTTATTACTACGAGGTGAACCGAGTGCNTTTTTTTTTTTTTTTTTGGCGCAAAACTGCTTCGTCGAAAAAAGGGAGGGAGCTGAAAAATAATTTTGCCTCGTGCAAAATCGCCACTCATGTGCGTTGTTAATCATGTACTTTATTACTACGAGGTGAACCGAGTGCAAATAATATTGCGTCAATGTATAGAACAAGTAACGAAAAATCAGCCTCCATAGCAGCACTAAGACAAGCTGTAAATACCTGAATTGTTTGGATTTCAAAATTGGCTGAGCAAGAAGTGCATTCAGTTATACCGATAAAGTTCCAGTGACACGAAAGATGCAAATATATAAGGAAATAAACACACGACGGTTTTTAATATGTTCTTTTGATGATATTGAAGGATATTGAATACTATTAGCTTTAAAGCATTTTTAGTTTATAAACATTTTACATGAAAATTTATTGTAAAACTCATGTTCATTTGTGCTGCTATTATTGATCAGAATTTGAGAGTCTCTCAATAATTTGACGTATTAAGTGCCATTGCGCTTCACTGTATTTCTAATTCTATTGCTTATATCATACTTTAATCATATAGTGAACAACTAAAATATTGGTGTCTCTACGGAATAGCGTTACTTAATTGAAACGTCCTTTAGTAATAACCGTAATTCTTACAAGGCTAAAACAGCCTATAGTGTTAGTCAGATCTTAGGGGTGGCGTCGTTGGCGATCTCTTGTATCAAACGTATTGGTGAAGTCGCTATGATCACACACCTCTTCAAATGCTCGGGTTCGTACTGCAGACAAAGCCTCGCTAGGACCCAGAAGCGTGCATGGCCGCACTAAATCAAAGATTTTCAAAGTTATTACGTCAAAGACGAAGACTCGTATGACAAATGCGACCCTCCGACTCTCGCCAACGCTGGCTTAGTGATGGCTCCGAGCAGGGGACTGTGAATGGCAGCAGCACTGACACTGTATTCCTGACCAGTAAGGCTTCGCCTGCCTCGCTGGGAACTGAACGTCATACCTCCCTACTATGAGTGAGGCAGCCATCTTACGTACTCTGTCTAGGCGAGTACAAAACACCTGAGCGAGGTCAGGAATAGGTCGGACAGACATTTACTGCATGTTTATATTATTCTCTAATGTTCTCAAATTAATTGATTGTCATGTCCTTTGTTTCGGGAATAGGCCCCATCTTTAGATAGTCGGAATTGTCCATACCGCTCCATGTCCATTGATTCGAATGTCATAAGTGTCTTGACAATAACACTATTTAAAAATAATATTATTTACTTCGGAAGCGCATTGAATTATTGGTAGATCACGGAGAAGACACATGAGCATATTCACAGTGGAATTATTCTGGCTTACGCAAACCAATAAAGGATGCTGCCATTTCCTCTGCAACTGGAGTCGTCGCGGATACCCATAGTCTGTAGCACCGCGCACCCTCTAAGAGACACTGAACCACTAACAGCATTGCTCGCGTAGCACCGGCACATAAGCAGAGCACCACACTGTTGCTTGTACAGCACTGCATTCATACTGCCACAGCGAGTTGCAATAAGCAGTATAAGTGCCCTTTCGCATGCATCTTAACCTTAAAACGACAGACCCAAGATTGGTGTATCATATAAATGCGGTTATTAGGAGTGATGAGAAAAGTTTTATTTTGTCGTATTAGGGTTAAATATATGTATCACTGTACAGGATATTTTACAACGCACGACATGGTACATACCTGCATGTATTTGTAGTGCTGCTGACCAACAGCAGGTTGCTCATGCGCGGCTCTCTTCGCGTTGTCTTAGCTAATGGCAATAGCTCATAGATGGTTGAGCGAAAGTCTCGACTGCTCTTTGGGAATGGTCCAATTGGTCCGTCTACTGTCAGCTATCTATTCTATTCTTCCTCTCATCCTTATCGAACGTTGCTAAATGGACGACTTCGTGACAACACTGTGACACAGATTACTAAAGAAGCAGCACGCAAATGCCACTATCACGCCTAGAAGTTCGTTACCAGACGACAATACCTACTTTATAGTGTACGACAGAGTGCGTATCAATCAGGCGCCACTCTCTCCCAAGATGTGTACTAGTGAGTCGCCACAGTATCCAAGTATGCGTAATAAAAAGTTGCAATCCCAATCCATTTGATTATTATTTTTTTTTTCGATCTAACATATTCCAACATGCCTAATTAAAAATTGGAGAAAGCAAATAAGTGCTTCTGCAGTTTTGTTGATGGGGAGAGTTCGGTCGGCAGGGAGACTGAAGTACGCTTCATCTCATTTGTTAGTTCCTCCGTCCAGCTGAGGGCTCGTCCTACACATCTGTGGAGTAGGAGACGCCGAGTCATTCCGGACGAGGCGGGTGCCATTTGATGTACTGACACGCTGCACCGATAGCGGGCCTTGTTCGGGAGCCAAAAAGCGGAAATAAATTTGGAGCACTGCTGATAAAACCACGAGAGCAAGCAAGTTAGTCATATGGAGATCAGCGTACTACGTAAGAGACGGTTCAATCAATGTTGCTACAACTAGAATCCGAGGCCTTAGTTGATCCAAATTGGATAAATTCTTGTACCTAGTGCAGGTGCAACTCGCCGTGAGTCACGATAATGTAGACTTTAGAGTAGCCGTCTGCGAGACCTTCAATTTCTACTCTGCCGTTGCTTCAATATCATTAACACGGTTCAACGTTTGTTGCGCAGCACTCGCTCCCACTAGTCCTCTCACTTCTTCTAAAATCCCCACTTTGCCACTGCCCTCAAAAACTTCAACTCATACGGAATTATGACTCACCAGCTTAACGGAAAGCTCAATAGCCAACTTGAAATATTGTAGGAAAAAAACATTTTCTAAGTTTCATAGTTTACCGACCTACATTGTTGGTGGCAGCTGCTACCACAAACATCTGCTGCTGTGTGACTTGCGCTCGTGTCGGCTGTTGGTGCCACAGATGACGCATCTATTATTTTTTTGTTTAATTATTCTCTTACCTACTACTAACCTGAACAAAAGATCTGATCATTGAGCACCGCTGGCCTCTAGCGAAGAGACACCAGAGACAGCGCTACATTCCAAATGCAATATGTGCAGGTGAACGGCTGGAGCAACAGGTACTGGGGCTGGGGTGGCGAGGATGACGACATGTGGCGTAGGGTGTCGCTCCACGACCTGCCCGTGTGGCGCTGGCCAGCCGCAGTGGCGCGATACACTATGCTGGAGCACGGCCCCCCTTCGGGAGTCAACACTCGCAGGTAGGGCATGACTGCTTGATTTGCTACACTGGGGTGTACACTGGTGAAGGTAGAAGTAGGCAGCTACATCTTGCTGAACAGCAATAGCCACTCGCGGGCGGCATGATCATTAACTCCGCGAAAAAAAATATGTTTTACCGGGGTTTGTTCGTCTGTTATTGTTGTTGAGGTAAGACGTGTCGCCGACCTGGCGCACTAGCGCCCTTCACCTGTTATTCTGTTTCTTTGTAAGAAACATAATCCTAAAGGTTACCGATAGATTTTCATGGCATTTACAGGAACAGTTCGTAGTGTCGCGAGGAAAACATGATCAGGTTTTGGGGACTGTTTCAAAGAAATACCTCATACTGGACCATTTTGAAATTTCCATAGTATTCTGCTGCTTGGCGGAGGTCCACACTCTCGGCGTGCAGCTCTTGTCATCAGTTTTCTCTTCAGTCGCAGCTTCTTAGCTCTGTTGCTTTTAACCTCATTTGTAGATCCCGTTACAAGCTTTTAATAGGCCCAAAGCAAAATATTTGCATGTAGCTAAGTAACCGTCTCCCTGTTACTTCCCTCCATCCTCTGTTAGTTTAGCTGGAGAGGTGGGCAATTAGGCTTCCTGCAGCATGTGCGCTTTCATTCTCTTTTGTAACTTCCTAAACTGAGAAAGTATCTTTTTATTTATTTTAAGTGCATTATCCGTATATATGAGCTGCCTTCCAGTCTTTCAATGTAAATTCTGTGCATTTCTCGATTCAGTTTATCGTTTTCATACCCAGTGGTACTGAGATCGCAGGACAGAACTCAACTCAACTATTCTTTCAGCATATTTATCTGAAGGGAGGTATTTTTTACCACGTAGCTTAATACAAGTCGCTTTCGACATACCTACCTATATACTGGGAATTGTATAAAGTGTGCTATATAATTCGTTGTAATGCCTTTCTGCCTGTAGCTAAGGAACTAATTTTTCAGCTCACGGCCTACAGGACAAGTAAACTACTAAAAACCGGCACGCATTGTCGCTTGTTTATTATGTAATCAATATATGATGAAGCCGAAATCTGCAACACTTTTTTTATTAGTAAATTCACAACTACAAACAAGAGCAATGAACTGCGTACCAACGCAAATATTTCGCAGCCATTCCACGGGGACGCAAGGTTCTAGATGCTGTAAATATCATCATTATCACCCGCGAGCGAGGAGAAAAGCGGTGATAATGTTTTCGTTAAAGATTTAAGTATATATACAGGGTGATTTCTTAGGCGGAAAAATTCCAACCATAGGTAGAAAAACTCAATATTGATCCATTTTCATGAATGAAAAATGCCCAGAACTCCTAGTTTTTGAGTTATAATGACTTAAATAAAATCAAGGCTTTAAGTTGGATACTACGTACGTGCGTGCCAATGTTAGCGCTAAATTTGATCGTTCAGTGCGTTTTCCGACCACATTCCTCCCTATGCTTTTACACTGTATCGATGCTGATGATTATTTGGGCGAATGACGAGAGGATAATTTAGCTTGAGCCCAATGATGATTATAGTGAATGTAAAAAAACCCCTTCGTGAGTAAAATGCGCTACATCTGTGGAAAAGAATCAGCTTGGAGAAGTTGGGATCACTTGTTCTCTGATGCAAGAGCTACTCTGAAAATTGTACACATAGTCCAAAATCTGGTGCCAACAAGCCTTGCATTTTTTTGGAAATGACACGGATGTAAACTCTGACGACGTAGTGCCCGTTATATAGTAGCGTGATTACGT
The DNA here is from genome assembly GCA_001587735.2 of Parhyale hawaiensis. Lineage (NCBI taxonomy): Eukaryota > Metazoa > Arthropoda > Malacostraca > Amphipoda > Hyalidae > Parhyale > Parhyale hawaiensis. Next base: position 10,079,512 of record LQNS02278001.1, read on the forward strand.
TAAATGCTTGGTTAGAAACTGCAGATACTTTTCCTAACGAGGAAATATTTGCAGTTTTTATTGTAAAAATAATGTAGACAGCTTTGTTGGCGTCAGAAACGTGCTGAAGTATCAGAACTAGTGGGAACATTGGCGGGCACGGAGTATCATACCCAAAGCTTCAAATTTCTTTAAGTCATTATAGCTCGAAAACTAAGGAGTTTTGGGTATTTTATTATGAATGAAAATCGATTTTTTTATTATGCGTTTTTCTACCCATAGTTGAAATTTGTCCGCCTAAAGAGGTGGAAGGAGTTGAGCCATCATCACAATCTTTTTCAGGGAGTCAGGTGGATTGACTGAGAAGTGAAAAAAAAACGAGTTAGGCGGCCATAAAAAATGACGGCTTTGAAATTTTTGTCGGTGCACCTATAAAGAGACAGAAGCAGTTGAGCCATCATCGCAATGTTTTTTTTCAGGCAGTCGGGTGGGTCGACAAAAAAAAAAATAAATAAATTTAGCTGGCCCTCAAATTTGTCTCGTACGGCGGGTGACGGCCTTACGACCCGAGGCGTTCTAGTGCACAATATTTAGATTTTAATTTCCTACAAATAAATGTGTATGTAATGAATGCAATGCAACTCAACAGCTATGAGACTCTGGCACAGCTGAGCCCCTTCCACCGGGTGGACGGGCTGAACTCGCTACGCTACGCGGTCCTCAACACCTCGCTACTGCCTCACCAGACGCGGCTGCTGGTGGACATTGGACGACCTCAGGACGATCCTCCGCTGCGCAGGAGCAGGTCCAAAGAGAAGAAACGCTCGAGTGTTAAGCACAGCAGTATTAGACGCCAGAGTGGGAGAACACACCGGTAGTTAGTTAAACGCGAATGAAGGCGCCAGGGAAGTTGTGTCATTTCAAATTTCCCTGCCATTGCATACGTTTGGCTGAGTTATAGATTACAATTATAATGGTTGCGTGCATCGGGGCCCACAGACCGACTTTACAAGGAGTTTGCTGTGACACATACTGATCTTAAGACCAGTTTGAGCGACATAAAAGTAAGTCATTGGAAACTAAATGCCTTTAAGAAGCACAGCGCATGTGAACAGCGAAGTAAGCTGGGTAAGCGAGCGAACTAGACATGAGGTGCTTACACAAAGAGCCAATTCCTTCTGTGGCAACCATATTTTGGAAAGTATAACTCTTCAGTTTCGAGGAAAAAATATTATTGCTGTTTTGGAGAACCAATTTGAAAAACAATTTGTAACGTAGCGGTTTGGTTCTTATAACTCGAGTTTTCTCTGTGGACGGCTGATATTGCAGATAAAGAAAATGATGAGAAAAATGTATTCAGATCCAGCGTACAAAAACTGATATAGAAGTAGTGTTTATCTGTGATATAAAGTTTAAAAGATAATATGACTATACACTATACACATATTTATATAAAACCATATCAGCACAATATATAGAAATGAGAAGTTGTTGGACCCCAGTAATGCCGTGCCAAAGTCACGGCCTCGCACTCATTATCGAGACGGTAGAGGGTCCACACCAGGGAGGGTCTTGACGCTCGCGAATGTAAGCATCGGAAAATCTTTCACTCGACAGGTACTAGGAGCAGGGGGCGGGGGTGCTGGCCTGAGGGTTGGGATGTCCAGTTGACTATCAGGTATTCCGGCAAAACGATGCCATAGCCCGAACAGTCAGTGATCGACTGCAGCCGTACACTTCTCTGGGCTCGAGTGGGCATTTACCTGCATCACGAACCAGTGCATATGAGTTACCTGGGGTGTCGGTGAAGGCGACTGTACCAGATATGCCACACTACTAGCAACCAGCAAACCAGCATGATAATGTTAACGACATGGAAAGCTTAAGCACTCAACCCATAAACAGTTTCATTGAACGCCCAGTCTCGTTTGTTGAGAACGCTTAGTGTCATGGCTTTGAGAAAACAAAGTTTTATGTGTTTTTTTAGCATTAGGGTATGCGACGAGGAGTTGATGAGGCGCGCTACGTTAAGCACGTTTGGAAGTACTGTATTTTAATACGGGTGTAATAAAACCATTGTTATTCTTTCTCTTTATTGTAGTTAGGTTAATTTTTTTAACGTTTATTTCGTTGTTGCTTCATTTTCTTTCTTAATATCTAGAGGCTATGGTGCACGAACTTTAGAGCTAGAACTAGGCGTACAATATGAGCATTATCGCTAATATAGTTTGCTGTGTATGTTTAATTCCGGACAGATCTTTTCTGTAATGTTCAACTGCTAACTTTTCGATCCTATTTGCATTTAGCGATGGCTTTTGAATTTCTTAAACTAGAATTCTCGAATGCTGACCTTCACCCAATATCTGCGAGCGTCTGCGCACAACTCGATCACTGATTAAATAAGTTCACTGAAGCTCGTTTGACTTGTTATTTACATTTGTATTAAATATATATTTTAGTCAATTTACCAAAAAGTCTCTCATTACTCATATACTCGTATGGGCTCGGTGGTAGCAGACGCACGTGGTTGCCGCCAGTCACCGCACCCGATGAAATAAAAAGAAAGGTAGCGCGCTGTTGCTTATTTGGATGTTGGGACCTACATCTTGAAGCCGCGATTTTTAACCCTTTCTTTCATGCCTCGGCATGTCTGTTGCACTTCATGCTGTGTTATTCCTATGAAACAGACAAATTAATTCATGAAAGAAAGCGTTAACTGCGACTTGCATCACGTATGCAGCCTCCAAATGGTGTAATTCCAACTGGAAAGATAAAATTAGTTCATGCACTAAAGATTCAATTTTGCTAGAGGAACAGAAGCCTGTACGTGTCATGCGTATATTTGTTGTGCGCGTTTGGTGGATCGTTCAAATTTTAAAATGGAAAACAAAAAAAAACTAGTCTTTGCCTCCCCTAACCTACCCGACATTAAACCCGAATATAGTCCAACTTACCCAAAATTACGGCCTAATACCTACAACTTCCACCATACGCGCAGCGCGATCAATCGCGCAAATCCACCAAACGCGCACATCATATTCACTGAAGCCTTCGCAACGGAGACTACAAATTAGGATATTTTTTCTCATTTAAGATAGAAGCAGTCGCTTCCTTAGTTTGCGCGCAATATGTGCGTCTAGCTGCACCTCTGTAGGGCCTCTGAAGCGGACTCACAGAATCCTTGAAATTCAACAAAACCGGTGATAATGATTTTCTTTACTGTTATAAATGCGGTAAGGTAAAAGAAAGTGATAAAATAACATTTCAAGAATAGGACGTCCAATGCACATAGCATTCAGTCGCTTGTGTACTGTACTGTACGCAATATCCGATCTACTGCTGTGAATTTTAAATAATCCTGTTTGGCAAAACCGGCTGGTCAGAAAAAAAAAAAAACGCAGCAAAGAACTTTAAGGCGCTGTGTGGTATAATGGTTGGCTGATGAGCGCACCTGCACAGCTGTTACGTTTTTCTTTTTTCGGAAGGAAGCTCATTGACTTCTCTAGATCTTAAGGTAAAAAAAAAATCAAGTGGTATGAAAAATATAACCATCATTGTAGCAATCTACCGCCTCCCTCTCCCCCCGCCCTCCTTTTGGGGGTTATAATGCCCGTAGCCCCCCGAAAAATCTGGGACATGAAACCCCGCTGCCAAGCATCACTAAATTAAGAAATGACACTTTTGCTTCCCGCCCTACCCCCATTGGGGCCTCTTTTTGGGGGTTATAGTGCCCGTAACCCCATAATAGATTAAGACACAATAGCTCAGTACTGGAGGATATTTTTTTCTTTCAGTAAAAAAAAAAGATAATTATGACGAAAAAAAAAAACGTTTAGTTGACCCCCTTCATGTTCAATACATACTTGAGACATGTCCAAATGATGTAATGATATTACTTTATTGGTGTTGAAAGCTTTATTCTTGAACAGTCTAGTCTAGAGCACGGGCAGCTCAAGTAATATTGGGCAAACACGCTAACATTGAACTTCTGGGCCTGTCATTTGCAAAAGACGAGGGAAATTTCCCGTTAAAAAGCCTTGCAACAGACACTTCCCCGCGATATTACAGACACAATGCATAAATATCCGTTGTTAGACAGAGCGGAATAGTCTCTTTGTAAACAGTATTAACCATAGGTTTTTTTTTAGTGAAAAGCCCGATACTTTTACACTCCTTTTCAGAACGGAGATAATTACCGCCACATTTCCAAGGTCTTCTTAGTGAAAAGTTGTTTTTTTCTACTGCGGTGTGCTATGTGAGTTCAGCGGTGGAGGGACGTCATTAGGACATTCAGTGACGCCAGTGTGGTGCAGCGCTCCTGCAGTATTCCTGATCCAGAAAAGTTTGCAGAACAATGTCACGTGTCAGCGAGACCCGGGTGGAAAGGAAAATTTTATTTCTGACTATGATTGTGGGACGAGCGGTGGCGATCGTGGTGTTAGGACGTGTGGTGTCATTTGTACGACTGTGTTATCTGATATACCTAATTTTCATTGCTCCTTAAGATCTACTTTTTCTCTATCTATCACATAGAGGTAGTTTCCGCGACGTTCAATGAAACG
>LQNS02278001.1:10106731-10128013 GCA_001587735.2 Parhyale hawaiensis
ACTGAGCCATGTAGATTAGGTTGTGAATATATAACTGTTATATTTCCAACAAATTAATGTACACACAATTTTTAATGTAAGCTGTAATATAATTATCTAAGAATACCTCCCGCCTGTGGAGAAATAAATATTATTATTGCTGGCTGTTATCGATAAGCCTAGGGATAAATTAGAGGTTTCAGAATCTATTCAGCATGATTTGGAAATGATTGATTCCTGGTGTTCTAGGTGGGGGGTGAGGCTATATGCGGGCAAGACTAAGACCATGCTCGTGTCCAGGTCGCGTACAGTGGGACCTCCTTTTCCTTCACTCATGCTGGATGGTGAATCACTTCCTGTGGTTGATGACTTGGTAATCTTGGGTGTCAATTTGATCCTAAAGTGACGTTTGAGTCGCACATTCATTCGGTTGCCTCACGTGCATCGCAGAAAATTGGTCCTATGAGGCGTGCTTGGAGGGTGTTTGGCTCGGTAGAATTGACACGTCGCTGCTTTAATTGCTTTGCCATCCCTCTCCTGGAGTACTGCTCTGTAGTCTGTGGTTCTGCTGCCGATTGCCATCTGTGTTTGCTTGACAAAGTGGTTCGTCGATGTGCGTTCATGCTGGGTGGTGTTGTGCCTTGTGATTTGGCGCATCGTTGCGCCTCAAGAAAGAAAATGTTGAGATAGGCCTATAATTTTTAACAGAGTGCTTGTCGCCTGCTTTATAAATAGGAATAACTCTTGACAACTTTACATAGTCTGGCAATTTTCCAAAACGAAAAGATAAGTTTACCAAACTAGCTATGGAGGGCGACAGTACACGTGCAAAACGCTGGAAGATATGTGCTGGGATGGAGTGTAGATCACAGCTCTTATTTGGTAAAGACATTATTACGCGACAAATATCACTTTCATCCGTATCTAGACAAACAAAAGAATTTTGTTGCTGATGCACATATTGCAATGGATTGATATTACTTTGGGGATATTATTATCGAGAGTATTTGCTAATGAGGTGAAGTAATTAGTAAAAGTCAGAGCACATTGGGCGAGTCCAGTGATTATATGGCCTTCATGGTGGAGTGAAACCGCATCACTGGTACTACGTTTGGGTCTAATCAGCGAATTAATAAATTTCCAAGAGTGCTTACAGTCATTTATGCAGGATTGAAATTTATCACAATAAAACTGTCGATCTGCTCGTCTAATATAATTGTCGCATAATTCCTATATCACTTGTACACAGTTTCATCACTGAGCCCCGTCAAGTACTGTCGATACAGAGAATACCCTTTCTCAATTACTTGTAGAACATATGCTGTAATCCAGGGTGAATGCAATCATTCAACTTTAACAGATAGAGTCTTATGCTTCACAACACGCCTTCTATCATGAAAAAACTCGCATTGTTGACCAAGGTCCAAGTGCTCTACGCTCGGTAAGTAAGTGGCTAGTTTCCTGACATCATCCTCTAGCAACGATAACCTGGCGCTGGTTGTTGTTCCCTTAACTGCACTGTGACGGTAGTGTTCTCGTCAAGTATGGAGGGAATTACTGCAAAGATGGGGAAGTGGTCAGAAAGTTCCACAGAAAACACACCGGCTCATGCAGTCCATAGTCTGTTCATCCATATACGGTCTAGGAATGTAGCACAGCTTTGAGTAATGCGAATAGGTAAAGTAATTAATTGTAAAAAGTTGAGGGGTTGCATGTCCTCAAGAAATACCCGTAAGATCGACGTTCGTGTCACCAGCAATGATACAAGCGCACTGATTCGGTATCGCATTTTTTTCGTTACTGAAAAATTCTACAGTAAAATCGGCAAGTGAAGCACTAGGAGAGCGATAAACACCAGCTACACATATTTGGCCCATGGTCATTTTGAATGTTGTTGCGCATGATTCATACTCTGCCGCGTTGTGTTGAAAGCTAGTGAGAGGAGCTGGATTGAGAGAATTTCTTACAATTATTGACAGGCCACCCCCCCCCCCCTTTCCTCTACGAATACTATGGATGACATCGTAACTATCTAGAATCAGAAACGCAGTCTGATTATCACCAGCAAGCCAAGTCTCTCAAAGTACTATAACGGAATATATAAATTTCACAATATTGAGAAATACTAACAATTGGTCGAAGTTATGCTGTAAAGAACGAATATTCACGTGCAATACACTAAGGGCTGCTGAGTTACATGAAAATCTAGAGTTGAAAGTTGAGATAACGAAATATTCACACTCTGGTGACGAAGAATATTCACTGGTTTCTTCGAAAATTGTGTATCAGTACCTGTTTTTGGCTTTTCTAGTTTTGGCTTTTCGCTTAGGGCCCTCGGTTGAGGGTGCGGTCAAGTTGACTTAACCTTTACCCTCTATCTAAGGTTCCTTCTTATCACCATTAGAAAAAAAGATAATGGAACGCAGCTTCACTTTTAAATGGAACATCACATACTGTGGTTCACAGGGACTGTATATTCGTCGCTTAATAAATAATCTAGTAACTCTACTGCACCCATACGGATTTCAAATGTTCGCTCACAACACTCTCATTAGCTCTTTGCTTGAGATGCGTTTTCTTTTTTCATAAGTTTTCTAGTAGAAATTGAGACTCCAACAATATCCATCTATAAATGCCAAAGCCTAGAAATTTTCCAACTGACGATTAGGAACTCAAAACACCCAATTAACGAACAGGCAGCAAATTTTGCGAAGTGAAGATGAGGACTCCTAAGCTGCTCTCAGGGAGACGGAGGCGCTCTTTACTGCATCCAGATAATTTTCCCATTCGTTTGAACAGGCACTTTCAAATTGATTTTTATTAATTACTGAAGGGAGTTTACAAGTTAATTAAAAAGTTTGTAGTAGACGTTCAAAACATCACCCTCTTATCGAGCAACCCAGCCATGTTTATTAGGGCATTTTCAGGTACAGAGTAGTGATATATGCGGTGGTTCGTATGAAAACGGCCAATTATGTCACTAAGAACCAAACTCGATGTAGGTACTGCATGAAATTATACTTTAATCTGTCAGCTACCCACACAGTCTAGACGAAATCCTTTTAACGGAAACTTTTGATATTCTCTGGAAAAATTTACCTAGAAGACAACCTGATAGAGGGGGGGTGGAGTAAGTCAGGTTGAAGAAATCTCTCATTTTTAACAAGGAATGCGATTGGTCCTCTCCTCACAAAGAGATTTAAGTTTTTATGTCTTACCAACGAAAGGGTTGTTGTCGACGAAGTCAAAAAGTTTCCTGGTCCCAACCAAGAAACTGCCGGTAATCTTGCCAGGATGCATGTCTTTGAAGGTGTTGGTGACACAGCCAGCCTCTACCAGGTCCACCACACCATCACTGAACATCTCAGAGTGGATACCCAAGTCTCTGTGGCCCATCAAGGATGCCAGCACAGCGTCAGGAATGTTGCCGATACCTGCGAATATCAACTCATGTAGTGCAAACGAGCACGAAAGCGTTCATGCATTCTCTGAAAATGAAAATTAGTTTCTTCATAATCAAAACCTCGACCTTGCGTCACGAAAAAACAAAAGCTGAGCTTACGGTAACCCTAACGCCGAAAATTATGTTAAGAAATATCATTCAAGATACCATTCACAATTAATTTAAACGTCGGAACCTCTCATGGCCGAGCATAGATGTTGATCATGAATTTCACTCCGCCCAAGATCAGAGAAATAACACACGGCGTCCGGTTGCACTCAAGATTGCTGGACTGAAAAGCCGCCAATATAGGAGCCTCAGGCGCACCCGTGTCTTTCTACCAGCAACTTTGGTCGAGTGGAGGAGTGCAGTGGAGAGTATTATTTCATCATAAGTGTATCTTACTTCGAGGCTATTACAGCACATGCAACCAGCATGTAGGGAGAAGAATATAGAATAGAACCATGTTTACAAAATTAAGATAATACTAACAAGCAACAAAACATATTAATGGCGTAACGACGACTACAGTACCGTGTTTTAGTTCCTACTCGGACGCAACTCCCTGTAATATAGGATCGATACATCTACGGGCAATCTGGTCGTTGGCCCATCATTTATCTTTCAATGATCCTTATATAAAAGCAATGAATACAGAACTACAGACGAGATTTTGGTGTCAAAATGAGCCCGTATGCAGTTAAACTGCAACAACAAATTGCTGTTGATAGAAAAAATAATTACTGTATCTATAATAGATACATCTATCTACTTGCGATCATAATTTCACTCTTTGCATAATTGTTCGACGAAATCGTAACGATTGCATTTCATTCGATAGCAACTTTCAGGCAAAAAATCGCCAAATAATGACAATGTAGTTGATAAAAGGCAAGAGTCTGCACGGCTGACAAGTTTGTACTAACATTTCAAGTCGTCATTCGCCTGATACGCCACATTTTTGCATTACTATACATTGTAAACGTACAGGCATACTGCCTTACGCGATCTAGTAAAATGCTATTATGTTATAGTTAGGAAGCTTAGGCCTCCGTTTCCGAGCGGGACGATGTCACAGAGGGAAGAGCAAGGAACGTATAGTATGCCAAGAGAAATATGGAACCCATGCACGAAGGTGTTCCCACACAAGATCAACGCTCATGGGAACAACAAGCCGGTAAAATGCCACTATTTTGGGTACAAAATGACCTCGTAAAAAGGCTTTAGGCCAGTAACAGAGGAATGGTTTACGGTGTAGGCCTTCAACACGTGACTGGGAAAACTGTTAGCCAGCAACAAAGGACTGTAAAACTTGTAGCCAGTAACACTATTGGCCAACAAAACAAGACTAGGTAAAGTATGTCCGCATCAGAAAGAGGCCGAGCATTTACCCATCTGCAGAGTAGCTCCGTCTACCACCAGGTTGTCAGCGATGAGTTTACCGATGGTGTTCTCTACGTCGGACCGCTGCTTAGGGACGTGCTCAGGGAGGTTGGCGAGGCCGTCGACCATCGCGTCGAAGTGACTCTTGTGCACAAGTCCGTCGCCGAATGTGCGCGGCATGCACGGATTGACCTGCGCCACATAAAGTGCCGGTAATTATTTATACAGTGCAGGCCGAGCAGCAGCTGCGGTTCCTCCCAAAAGGAATTTGAAAAGAAGTGAAGTTGGTTTTTCCAGCATCCATGAAAAGAACTGATCCTTTTTTGTGTAGCAAAGTATCATTTTCGTGTCAAGAGAAACATTAAAAGAAAAAAAATTCTTAATTGGGTTCCTATCCAAGTTTAGTCAAATCAGCACTGAAATAGCCGTTGTTATTATTTATCTGCTAATCTTCTACAGTTTATGTTCGGCAAGTGTAAAACATTGCTGCCAGTTTTAGATAGTATTACTCAGCCAAAAGATGGAAGGTCGAACGCCCCTTATGAAATTTCCTGGATCTTCTCTTGAAATTTGCATTAAAAACAAACAAAAATCATTCAAGTGAGCGCTCATCTGACTGTGCACCTGTTTTGCAATCAGAATGAACCATCAATTTACGTTACATTATTAAATGACTCAAACCACCACAAAACAGCCACTGCTTTTCTATCATAAGTAGTCCGGCGCTTCTTCCTATTATAGTTAGTTACAAACTTTGTTTTACCTCCGTAGCCGCAACTGAGGCGTTGGAACAGAGATGAGTGTATAGTATTTAAATACTACCTAATTTGTCGCGTGACCCACGTGCGCCACTACAGGCAGGAAACAAGGCGCAAAGCATAGTAGGCGACACTCGAGTGGTCGGCCTCTTCCACGGACTTCCACACGAGAGATACTGCGGTGTGCTATCTCGATCGACAACCCACCTCGCGGAACAGAATAGGAAATAGAGAGCCTACCAAACTTTTTAAAACTAATTTTCGTCAGCAGGAACTGCGGCCTGATGCTACATCTCCTGCGGAAAAGGTACTCGGGTTTGCCCCTGGGGTCGTAAGACCCATATATATTATGACAGGGATAGCTTCCTCCTATTATCCACAAACTGAAAGAAGGAAAATATTTATTTTCCACTTTAACCAGTCACTGGGTAAATCTCCACACATGATAAGTAATTTCCATAACGTCATTGCTATGGAACAGTATTTAGTGGTCCAGCAAATTTGTAACCCTTTATTTGGCGGCTGAAAATCATCCTAGTTGGAATAATACTAAGGAAGTGACCAAATATGGTCATCACTCGGTACAGGGCTAATTCAGGGACTGACTGCATCGATTTTTTTAAACCACGTTGAACACAGACTCATATGCGTAGTTACTGTGTGTAAATTTCTAGATAAAATTTTTAAATACGTTAAGAGTTAGCAACAAAATAAGTATTTCATCATTTTGAATTGGACTAAATTGAGACTCAGTCTTTTGAATTGGCAAGAAAAATCAAGCAAAGCAGGAAATAGTGAAGTTCCAACTTTGAGCGCACAGAACTTCCCTAACAATAATGATGTCATCTAATTTCGGCACTGTTGTGAAGAGATATTGTGCCAGTCCTTTTCAGTTTATTTAACACTAGAAGGACCAAAAACTACGTCGAATACTGTGGTCGTCAACTGACGGCTAGAACATCAAATCGGTCATTCTAGGCAGTTCTTGCCTGTTTAAAATCAATTAGTAATGCTAGTGTACTTCTATTTCGTTACGATCTACCTGAGACTAAAATAAATAAATGTCAGGTAACGATAAATCTGTGGGGCTATCGAGTGTAAAAATGGCTAACTAGAGCACTCTGAGAGCGCATACCTCCGCCAAGGGAGGCAATGGTAGCAAAAAATTCAAATTGGCTCTGAAACCTTAATTTTGTTTGTACAAACTCCAAAATCTAATAATTTGCGTTTTTTGATAGTAATAACAGCTTGTGCAATTTTCTTGAAGATCCGTTTATAACTTTTTGAGTTATACTGCTAACAAATGTTATGACAAACATAAGTCAAACATACAAACGAACAAACCGATCTGCACCAAATTTTAATCATTTGTGTCTCTGAACATTACTAACAATCCCTATAAATTTCATAAAGATCCAATAATTATTTTTTGAGTTATTGTGCTAATAAGCATAAAATTAAAAACAGCAACGAACAAACAAATGGTTCATTACCAAAATTTGGTCATTTACTCTTTGTTATATACCTAACAATTCTTGTCAATTTCATAAAAATCCATCCATAAATATTTGAGTTATGGCATTGAGAAAAATGAGGCAAACAAACGGATGGACGTATCTTCACCAAAAGTTAATCGACTGTTCCTCCTAACATACCTAATAATCCCTGTAAATTTCGTCCAAATCGGTTCGTAGCTTTTTGAGTTATCTTGGCGACAGACAGACAAACACGACGAAAACATAACCTCTGTGGCGGAAATAAAAATTCAAATTTAAGTGGCTATCAATTATTGACGGGTCTGGTCCTTCTAGAAAGTGTTGAACAAAACACTCTTATTCGCAGCAGGATTTGTTTTGATGCCTGCAATGATATTCCATTTCTCTGTAGGGTGCAGATCAGACTTCGAAGTCACCATTCTATTACAGCCTTTTTCATCATAAATATATAACCTAAAACATTGTGAGTTGCTGAGAATACACATAGCATCAGAAATCAAAGATTTCGTTGATGTATCGCAATACCACGGTAAACCTTTGTGTTTACAGCCTCAATAAATAATGCTACATGATTCTACTACATAAGCAGCAAAAAAAAAAAAAAAAATCTCCGTCAATACCATAACTTCCTGTAAACTTACTAAATTTATGACGCGTTTAGGATTCAATTTCTCGACCTTACATCGTCTAACGTATTGTTTTTTGTCCGAGCTGACAAGGTTAAACTTGCTCTGATCGCCATGAAGACACTTGACAATCGTTATCTTGTCATTTAGTACGTTTACTACCGTGCGATTTTTACTTACAGGTCAGAGGTTTAACAACTGGGATCCTTGCACTGAGTCAAAGTTCATTCAAAAGTTGGAAAAGCTTATGTAGAGGGTCTCGATCTGGACGAGGTCCAGGTGACTTTCTGTACATCAACTCCAGTGTGTGGAGCTGCGGTGCTGCGTTTCTTCCGTAGGGTCGCAACTTGTGAGCAGAGGGAGAGCCAACAGCTCATCAATTCCACAGTGCACGTAACCACTGGGTTAGCTGACATACGTTCTAGATGAGAATGCAGCAAGTTTTTTAATTCTATAGCTTTCATGTGTATCAATGGTGTTTCGAATGTACCCCGGCATTAAATGAATGTGCAAACTATTATCCTATTTAATCCCTTTCAGTCCTTTCCGAGAGTCTAGCAACAATCTGTGCATTCACATTCACAGTGATAAGTTTTGAAAGACATGTGTGATAGTGAAGCGCTTCATCTTTGTTGTACTGAATAGAAGTGGAAACCTGAACGGCACGTCGTTAGCAATTGTCTTATTCTGTATGCGTAGAATTTTGACAGTGAACGATTACTGAATAGCTTCAAGTTGCTCCAGCTGCTTTCTTGAACAGGGCATCCAAAGTGGAGAAACGTACTCTGTCCTCGACAGTATTAATTGCTGCTATGTATATACAGTGAGCATCACCTCTACTTCACGTAAAGAGAAATTTGCGAAGCCCATCAACTCCATTGTTTCCCACGGCGATAAAATTCGCTACATGCTCTTTATAGGTAGCATCATTCTGCATTTTCACAACAAGGTCTCTCAATACGGTCTTTCCCCCATTTTCATGCCCATCTCTAGCAGTATATGTTGTGGACAGAAGGTATCGATTTTTTGTACATCCAAGCAGCTTGAATTACGTTTGATTGATGTCACGTTATTCTTTATCGACCACTGGTAGATACTTTCTAAATCTCATTAGCCAGAGTGAAAGTCTTTCTTTCAGTGGTCGTACAGCTGCTAGCATTCGTGTGTCATCATTAAATAGCAACGGGTCTGCATAGTTCCATCCGTACCCCATTTCTTTGATTATGATGCGAAAAAGTACAGGCCTGCAGCATGCACGTCATCTTGTAGTACCCTTTTGAGTACTGGTTGTCTTGAAGACATTCTGTTGTCGACGATTATACTTTGAATTCCATATGACAGAAATGGTTCAAGCCACTAAAGACATCTTCCACGAATTTCCTTACGGGAGAGTTTTAACATTAGACTTACGGAGTGTTCATTATCAAAAAGATTAGTAAAATCCAAGTATACCATGCCCACACAGTTCCCTTCATACAGTAACTCCAATATGGACGCGTGATGTTTCAACATTTGTTTAGTAGTGGAATGTTTATATCGAAAACCATATTGTTTCGATGCGAGTTGAACATTACTAGCTAGAAGGTGTACTAGGTGCTTACGCAATAGTTGGAAACGTTTTCACAAGTGGCTCTAGTTAGTCAGACAGGTCTATACTTAAGTAGTTAGCTGGTTCCTTACCGTTTCCTAAACATTTTGAAGATATTCGCAGTAAAATCAGTAGGTTCTGAAGCACGCACTACTTGCGTCAAGTTTATCGATGGCTAATTCAATGCCAACTTTTGTGAATTGAAAGTCTCAAGTAATTACAAGTTGCTTCTATAATAGAATTTCAGAATTACAGGTCTTTCTTGTTGAAAATTTTCCGATACTAACGACTTAGTAATTCGCTTATTTCCTGATCATTGTCGATCATCGATCCATTTTCATTCAACAATTTTTCTACTTTCATTTTGACAGCAGAGTAATTTGATACATAAGCGGAGAAGTACTTACTGTTTTCTTTTATCTTCTAGAAGGCACGTAGCTTTACCCCGTTTCTTTTCATCATAGGATTTTGCCAGGCCTAAATTTGAAATCTACCAGTGTTCGCTAGCTCTCATTAATGTCACTGTAATAACTGTGATGACTTCTGATATATGATCAAATTTGCTATTTCCTTCAGTAAGCCTTGGCGGAATTTATGGTGGCATTTCTAGGACACTTCCTCCCACTTGGCGCGAGATACTTAGCACACTTTTTCCAAAGAAAATTTTCTTAATTATAGCTGCGTGTCACCCTCTGAACAAATCGGGTGCGACTATTCAAGATACAATAGCCCAGAAGCTCCTCTCTTTGGCCATCAGTAGGGATACTGACCCCAGGCACTCTCGGTGATGAACATTCAAGTCAACAGAACTTCGAGAGACACCGTTGTAGTTAGAATTCTTTAAATTACGTGCAATATTTATAGCTCGTTTGGAACGATTCTGTAGAGATCATTTTATGACAAGTCTTTCATCGCGTCGATTGCTAATAAACGCCTTCCACTTTAACAGGAGACACGATACCAAATCCTCATCACAGAGCTGTAAAATTCTGGAAAGTACACTTTTACTTGATCTTAGAACATTACTATCATTAATTAGATTCTGTGTTTTACCACCCTAAACGCAGCGAGACGATTCAAGAGTGAAGCTCAATAGAGATGTACATAACGCCTTTGCTGATTAGGAAAATTTTATCTCGGCATTGCGGCTAGAAAATCTTAGTCGGCTCAGTGCGCTACTACTGGCGGGGAAACCAGCGCAAAGCAACCCCAAGAGACAAAAAACAATAAAAAAGAGGAGGCAGAAAAATGAAAACACTCGTGGGAAAGGTCCCTTCCGTAGCCCCCACATGGGAGCAGATAGGAATCGGGGATGAATCTCTGTCCACAATGCGGTGGCCCACCTCGCGGAACAGAAAGGGAAAATAGCGAACCTACTGACCCTAACAAGGTAACCAGCTTAGCAGGAATTGCGGCCAGCTGCAACATCCCCAGCGGAGAAGGCACTCGGGACGGCTCTTGGGTCCGTGAGGCCCACATACAGTACCGTCCAAAACTAAGGGACAAATTTTCAAACCCCATAACTTTTTTCTAACTATGCCAGGTACTTCTTGTTTTGCACACTAATAGCCAATAAGACGTTGATTATTGTACTAAAATTTGAGACATGTATGAAGGATAATAAAAAAGTTATGAACGAAAAGCTTTTCTCTTGAAATTTATAACGTCCATAACTAAGGGACAAACAAGAAAAAGTGTATTTAACTCAATTTTTTGCTAGAAATATTTAGCAAAATGGTGGTGAACAATCAATATTTGGCAAATAGTCCCTTGCTTTCGATTACAGCTGCACATCGTCGACTACATGACAGAATGAGACTCTGACAATCTTCAACAGTAATTAAGTTTCACCCATTCCTCTTAAAGTTTATCCAAAGATCTTCCGTACTGATAGGATTTCTTGCCATAACTTTCACCTCTAGTGTTTTCCAAAGATTTTCGATTGGATTCAGGTCATTACTTTGTGGTGGCCAATGAATAACTCTGAGATCTTTCTGCTCAAGATAACTCATAACTGTCTTTGCCTTGCGGCGGGGGGCATTGTCTTGCATGAAGATAGGGCTGGGGACACCTGAGTTCACAATATTAAGCACAATAATACCTTCTAACAGATTTTTTTACACCTGAGCATTCACACGGGTTTGCAAACGAACGAGTGGCGATGTCCCTCGACTAGAGAACGCACCGAAAACCATCACGCTCCCGCCGCCAAACTTCACGGTCATTTTAGTACACTTTACATTTAATTTCTCACCTTCACGTCTTCAAACAAAGTTGTTACCGTCATTACCAAAAAACTGAACTTGTTTTCATCACGGAATAACACTTGTATCCCAATTTTCATGGGACCAGTTTACATGCTTGTTTGCAAACTCTAATCTCTTTTTATTGTTCTTAGCACTCACAAGCGGTTTCTTCTGTGGGCGTCTTGCAAATAACCCTATTTTTTGAAGGCGCCGAGAAACGGTCTGGCGCGAGACGTTCATACATGTTGTGTCATTCATTTCGCTACTTCTCGCAGCTGAGGACTTAACTTGATCCTTCAATGACGTGCGGTGGGTGACTCTGTCCTGCCGGCTTTTTTAGGGGCACCAATGCAGCCGGTTTCATCGTGCGACTTCACTATTCTGCCCACAACACTTTTCGAACGGTTTACCTTCTCAGATATTGCTCTAATATAGTGCAATTATTATTGTGCAACTTGCTGATATGTTGTCGCAGGATATAATCAACTTTCTGACCTGGTGTCATCATGTTACGAACAGCAATGTTTACAAATGGCAGTATCAAACTTTGTCTTCGATGTAAATAAAGAAATACGGACTGAATAAGAAGTTAACTAAATTTTTATTTTTTGTCCCTTAGTTTTGCACGTCGTAAATTTCAAGAGAAAAGCTTTTCGTTCTTAACTTTTTATTATGCTTCATAAATGTCTCAAATTTTAACACAATAATCAACATTTTACTGGCTAATAGTGGGCAGAAGAAGAAGTACCTGGCATGGTTAGAAAAAAGTTATGCCGTTTTGAAAATTTGTCCCTTAGTTTTCGACGGTGCTGAATATTCTGACGGGGAAAGGGCCAGTAAAAATATACCTCTGAGGGCGATCTCAGAATAATTAAATAATCCCTTATAGTTTCTTATACGGCATGTTGTACGAGTTCTTTATTTGCTACAGTATTAAACTGTGAGACGTAATTCAACAGCCGACAAGATACCCAGTCGGTGATTGTTTGCTTACGGTTTTAAGGACCTCGTTATTGCATTTTTCGAAATTTTTTGTCGATTTACTTTTGTCTACTATGAAATACAAATTACATATTTTTGTATACCACTTCTCTATTTGAAAATTCTTGTGACAATTTCTAGCATTAAGTAGACAAATGAAGCTACGCTCAGAAAAATTTTATAAAAATCAACGCAATAGCTAACATTAAGAAATAGTCCCATTTGTTTAATCTGTCAACAAAGAATATTCAGTATCAGCTTTATTAACTTTCGCCCATAACTTGCACAAGCTCTACTCTTGCTTCCTGCTAGTCGTAACAACGTATTATATTATGATATATTTAAATGATTTGAGGCAAGTTCTGCGCATCGCTCCGGGATAATATGGCGGTAGAATCATCAGAAGAAGCCATGTGCTGCTATGGATGATAAAAAAACAACAATAATACATAGAGAAGTTGCTGAGCTATTGATCTTATGCCATTGCATTCAAGTCAAGAATCGCAGTTTGGTATTCTATACGTAGCCTATTTGACTCAGTAGTGAACGAGTGAACACGTTCACAAATCGTTCACAAAGCAAAACTAAAATTCTGTATGAAAATACGATCGTCTTGAAAGTGAAGAGCTCACGAATACAGACCTCCAGTAAGTAAGCATCGGGCATGAACTCAACTGCATGGCGGCGGAATTTCACTGACAAAATATCCGTTTAGCAAAGAAAACGTTGGGAATCACAGCTTTCCTTGACTGAAACACGACGAGGCACAACATCGTCGCTTCTATCTTCAGTGCAGGCAAAATAGACGTGGATTATAGTAAACATTCGCTTAAGAAGCGATGGCATCACCGCTCGCTCACCTGCCCGATGATGTATTTGGCGTTCTGTATGGCGGCCCTGGCGCAGTCCACGCTGGTGCCCAGGGAGCAGAAGCCGTGCTTGTCGGGGGGCGACACCTGAGCCAAAGGACAAATAACTTTACTGTTAAGTTCCGAGGAGCATTCTAGTGGTATACTGAAACTTGTATCTAAATACAGGTGGGAGACAGGCGAGTGTAGAGAATGAAACTTTCAAACTAGCGTTGGAAAGTATGGAATCTGTTAAAATAAATATAGAGTAATCGCACACAAGACTACTGGGGGTTTTCGAATGGGCATGGTAAAAATTAGGTAACAGTATATTCGCTGACATGGATGTGCTGGTTCAGCTAATGTAGAGAGGCCCCAACTGATAATATTACAAGATTGTAAGCAGCTATACTGTACGTGCCGCGTACTGAACACTCTCCTACGTGCAGTGGACTGGCAGGTGACTACTTCTAACTTGTGGTGTCACAGTGGCGCTTCTTTTGTCTCAACACGGCACGATGGATCAACCGGCATTAAACAAATGAAAAAAAAATCAAGTACAGTTATATAACTTCAGTCTTTATACATTGTTCATAGTGAGGGCTTATGGCTCATTGTACTGTTTTCCCCGCTTGCGTTTTACCAATTGATGCTTTAATTGCTTTAGAGAATCACCACAAATTTAAACATTTTGTACCCGTTTAAACCACACTTTTTAAACAGTTAACAATTTTGCATCATTGTTTAAGTAGTTCTGCAAAATGGATAACTGTTATACAGGTGTGGTTTAAACGGGCGCCAAATGTTTAATTTCTGGTGATTGTTTACTGCAATAATTAGAGCATAGGTAAAACGCAACCGGGAAAACAGTATGTGTGTCTATGATGAGCGCGTTTGATGGATTTGCGCGATCGATCAATCGCGCTGCGCGTTTGGTGGATGTTGTAGGTATTAGCCCGTAATTTCGGGTAAGTTGGACTATATTCGGGTTTAATGTCGGGTAGGTTAGGGGAGGCAAGGACTGTTTTTTTTTTTTTGTTTTATATTTTAAAATTTGAACGATCCACCAAACGCGCAGCGCGATCGATCGATCGCGTAAATCCACCAAACGCGCACAACATCTGCACGCAGTACAAGACGGTACAGTGGAATTAACAATTTCGACAAAGAGGTTATGTTGTTGCAGGAGTTTCACTGTCGCCAAGATAACTCAAAGCTATGAACTGATTTTATGACATTTACAGGGAATGTTAGGTACGCTTGGCGCAACTGATGATTACCTTTTAGTGAAGATCGATCTCACCATTCGTCTGCCAATTTTCGTTTTTCTCGCCAATATTACCCAAACAGTTATGAACGGATGTTCATAAATCAGTTCATTCGTTCCTATTTTTGTTTTTATGTTGGTGAGAACATAACTCAAGAAGCTTAGGACGGACCTAAAAAATATATAAATAAAAGAACCGTAGAACAAATGACGGACACCAAATTTTGGTTCATTGCTTGGCAGTGCTATGGGCTTTCCGAGTGCTTCTCTAGTTGTTATTATATAAGTCGGTTTAAACCTCCCACATATAATAGAAATTAGATGTCTTAAGAAATTAAAAAGGAAGCGACATATAGTATTCCAAGATTAATATGCTACCCATGCAAGAGGGTGTTCCCGCGCAGTATTGACGCGCATTGAGCGCAGCAAGTCCGAAAACAAGAGGAAGCACAGAGGAAAGCACCAGCAGTATAGGAGAATGCTATTGGAAAGAAGCAAAATGGCCCGGAGGAAAGACGTTCCAAGAACTAGCAAAGGTAATCAACAGGGCCGCCCCCAACCCCAGGGCGCGGCTTCCTAAAACATGAAATGGGCGAACCTAACTAACCTAACCCTGTGGCACATTCTATAAGCCTTGAGTTGATGCATTTAGAAATTTAACGGGCAACGTCCTCAGCTAGGAAAGGACAGTGTACAAGGTGTTGGAAAATTCAGCGCAAAAATTTTAATTGCACGTAAAGTCATCATAGTCTATACCCTCTGGTGTCATTTTTTTTTTGCAAAATGAGCATTTGAAAAAAGTTACAGAACTTTTCATTCTGTTCAAATTTTTTTCGCTATTAAAATCCAATTTTCAAACGATTTTGACGAAAATTGGTAGTAAAGTAAGCCTTCCAGTTCTTTGGGCGCTTGTGTTGTTAAAATTTGAAGAAAGTGGAAAATAACTGGGAAAATGACGTTTAAATTCAAAATAGGCTACACAAAATAATAGTGACACTCGTGAAAAACTAAATTCCTACGATGAAAGCCTTCTTCAAGACCTTTCAGATGACGTATTGCAAGGTAAAATATAATCAGAATAAGTGCATTTGCGAGGATAGAACTGATATAAGTTCACCAGTATTGACGCGCATCCGCATATGTTGCCCTCTCACTGCACTAGATAGGCATGGCTAGACTAACGTCAGTGCTGCGGTAGGTGATTTTACTACGTTTGAGGAAGATATTTTTAATATAACACAAGTTGTACTATTTAGAGTTATTAAGCTTAGTGAAATTTACATACATTATGTTTGGGCAATCTTTTACTTTAGGGACGACATTTTATTTTTGTTATTTTTGGTCCGTTGGTTATAAAACACGCACAGTCTACATAAAATTGGATTTTAAACACATTTTATTCATGAGAGTTTTTTTGATTGTCGCAGTAGTTTTTAAACAATGTTCATATGATACCTCTTTGTTTTTAAACAATAACAAGCCTACGTGACGTGCAGGGCTGGTCCGGCGCTGCCACTCTAGCCAGTTGATTGGTATCAGTGTAGAGACGTTAGGTTACGGAGGGTTAGGTTACGCAACGTTAGGTAAGGTAAGATAAGGTTTAGGTTAGGTTAGATTCACAGTTATTTTACTTTTCAAGATCGTTTAGTGTGCCAACAAACATTGCTATACGTCCAGATGGTATCATTATCAACATTTCTTTAAAAAGTAGTGCGAAAATCGAAAATTTCTCATGAATAGAATGATCTTCAAATTCAATTTTACGTATACTGTGTGAGTTTGAGTTTCATAACCAACGGACCAAAAATAACTAATATAAAATGTCGTCCCTAAAGTAAAAGATTGTCCAAACATAATGTATGTAAATTTCGCCATGCCTACTAACTCTTATTAGTACAACTTGTGTTTTATCCATATGTCTTCCTCAAACGTAGCAAAACCACTTACGCAACACTGACGTTCGTCTAGCCATGCCTATCTGTTGTAGTGACAGGGCAACTGTTGATGCGGGTGCGCGTCAATACTGGTGAAATTAGATCAGTTTTCCTTCTGGCAAATGCACTAAATTTGATTATTTTTTGGGATGCAGCTGAAGTGTCTTGAAATAGGCTTTCATCGTAAGAATTCGTTTTTCACGAGTGTGACTATAACTTTGTGTAGCCTATTTTGAATTTGCATGTCACTTTCCCAGTTATTTCAAAATCGTTTCAAACTTGATTTTTTATAGCGAAATTGGTTTTTCGGAAAAAGTAAAAACGCTGAATTTTTGCCAAAAACTTTCACCACAGGGTACGGCTATGAGATATTTGCACTGAATTTTCCAATACCCTGTACAGTGTAACTTTAAAATTTTCGGGAGAAGCGGTCCGCGCGCGGCAGTTCGGTAGACGACGGCACAGCGCTATCGCTCTGTGGCGCTCAGCAGCAGAGCATGGCCTTTGATGGTGTCAGATGGTCAAGAATATAAGTTCACAGCTGGAACTAGTGGAAATTTCAAAGAACGACAGCAATATGTTCTTCAGAGATGTCTCAGACCTGTATTAAGCTAGTAATTCCCCATCTAATACCGAAAGGAACCTGTTAAAATTCTACAGAACAGAAGCGTTGTTCTTCAATTAGCTATGATGCCCTCTGTCCTGTATCATGCATACGGAGGTTGACAATTGTCCCCAGTCAAGCAGTGAATCTTCTACATAAACATGCCAGCAGTGGTAACTTACATTCGAACTTGACTTCTTCTCCTATAGATACCCTCCTACTTCGTGTCAAGGAAACTCTAAATTTCCCCATCTTCTACTGATGGAAATACTACGTTGGTACTGATAATTTAACTAAGTAACTAACTTGCGAAGAGGCAAGCAAAATTAAAATATTGATCGGTCATTATTAATCTGGGGGCGTGAGCGGCTTCCAGGGGGAAGACGCAAACCTCCACAGAGAAACTTGATTTGTATTAATTTTAACTTATTTGGTACGTTTTTTCGTGTTTTGGTACAATATTCACTTAAAAACCCTAATGGGCTCGCAGGTAAAATATACAGGGTGTTTTTTATGCGGAAAAATTTCAACCATTGCTAGAAAAACTCAAAATAATTCGATTTTTCATGAGTGATTATATGCCGAGAACTCGTTAATTTTCGAGTAATAATGAATCACAAAAATTTAAAGCTTTAAGTAGGATACTATACGTGCGCCCAAATGTTAGCTCTAATTTTGATAGTTCAACACGTTTCCGACCCCACAAAAGCGGTTTACATTATTTTTACAATAAAAATTAGGTATTTTTTGGCTAGGAAGAATATCAGCGGTCTCAAACTTATAGCATTTAGGGTAATCACATTACTGATTATCGGGCACCACGGCGTCAGAGTCTACATCCGCGTCGTTAAAAAATGCAAGTGTTTGTGCCACTTGATTTTGGACATATTGTACAATTTTCAGAATGGTTTATGCAACAGAGACCAAGGGATCTCAACTTCTCCAAGCTGATTCTGTTCACAGATGAAGCGTATTTTACACGCGATGGTGGTTTTAGCATACACAATAATCATCATTGGCTCAAGCTTAATAATCCTCAAGGCATTCGCCCAAATAATCTTCAGTGTAACCGCGTGGGCAGAAATGTGGCCTGAAAACGGGCTGAACTAGCAAATTTAGCTCTATCATTGGCGTGCACGTGGTATCCTACTTAAAGCTTTAATTTCCTCTAAGTCAATATAACTCGAAAACTAAGGAGTTTTGGGCATTTTTTCATTCACAGTGAATCGATTTATTTTGAGCATTTCTACCTATGCTTGAAATTTAGCCGCATAAAAAAAAAACACTGTATATCTTTAAGCGGGGCTTGGGAGTAAACAGACCAAGAACCAATGATATACGATCGCCACCAACGATCACAGCAATATTAACCCAGTTTTCCCATAAACATGGAAAGAGCATATTCATTACAGTATTACGGTAGCTACAGTAAAATTCATAATTTTTTGGATATTGTTCACATGTCCGTTATTCCTGTATACATGTGTATTACGGTACCTTTTAAGGACCTTAGTGCTACATTTTGTTACATTATATCCTCTACGGAAAAAATAAGCTATTGGCGAACAGTAGGCTATAACAGGCCCCAGTCGTCCCCCCTCCTTATCGTCCGTTAATGAGAGGGTCGACAATAATTATATATATTTATTCCATTAGCACGCCCCATCCATGAAATTTTTAATTCTCTTCTGCAAGATGCGAAACATACAAATCCAATTTGAGGCATTTAAAAGAAAAAAGTCGGGATGTTGTCCAAAATCCTATTATTTCTATTATCTATTATTTAGGGAATATTGGTAGCGCATAGCAGTAAAAAGTGTAGCTATGACGTCGACTAACGATGGCTTTAGATTGTGACTGAGAAATTAGCGAATTGTGTATAGTACTAGTGTGGTATGAAATGCAAAGCCGTCAGATTTTTGTGATAGTTTATTTTCTTGTTGATTTGCGTTGTTTTGGAAGCAAATTAAGAGAAGATGACGGCGTACAGGTTTTCGTGCCACTGGACCCCCGTAGAGGGCTCTTTTATTATTTTAATAAATTGGTATTGTCCCGCTATTTCTGAAATTAGACAATCAATATCGATCTAAGACGACTTACTCAGCTTATAGCTGGAACCACAACGTTATGCGCGCAGCTGGCAAGAGATGAAGGACGAAACGAGAAGAAGACAGAAGAAAGAAGCGCCTGTGCGGACAGTTGCTTCTGTGGACCTCCGCACGGGCGAGGTAAGAGCCCCGCAGAAAAAGTCGGTCACCTCGATCGTCAGCCCACTTCGCGGGACAAAAATGAAATATAGAGAACCCACCTAGCTCTACATCCCCTACGAAGAAAGCACTCTGGACACTTGGGTGCGTGATGCCTAAATATATTGGTGGGGAAAGGCGCTTTTGTTTGAAAATTATACGGCCGCATACACCCCTATATCTTGTATTAGTAGTGGAATTATCATGATCTCGGTGTCCGTTTTGGGAGTTTTTGATGGTGCTGAGTCCTAATATGACAGTCCCGAGGTGGTCCACGGAATAGTCACTCCATTTAAGCGATAAATGATTTTTTTCAATTAATTTTCAGGCAAGGAAAGATTGTCCTTTAAACCAGATGAAGATGAGCAAGAGCAAGCCAGCTGGAAAATTGTACACACAGAAGAAAGGAAGAAAAAACGTATTTACCTATTACCTGCTACGTCTCTAAGCTTCCATTTCACGGCTCGCAGGCGTCAGCTGATTTATCTCTGTCTTCCGACTGTACTATTTGCTTTTGATTGCTCGAGGTACGGTAGGACTATATGTGAGCCTGTTAATACTGGGGTCTGAGCTCTGCGTGCAACTTGTATTATTATTATTATTAGAAGCCCATTGGCCAGGCCAGCTAAAATGAAACTCTGTGTCTCAATCACACTGTACAAGGATAATCTATTAAATTCTCTGTTCCAATGCAGTCAAGAGTTCTTTCTCTCTCCTGTGTGAAATTGAGCTGCTCAATGCCATTCGTGTCTGCAGGTGTAGGCTGAGTGTATCTATTTATTATCATTGTACGTGGCCACCAATATATGTGACTGGACTGGGACTACTTACTAGGTTGAATTTTTTGGCTACTTTGTTTATACTTGTAAGCTTATAAGCATATTTTGTGAACCCACTGTGTTCTTAATGAAAGCTAATTATTATTAATTATTATTATTTATTGTTCTCATATGGTACTGTGTCCAACAAGATGAGGGCACAGCACCTGAGGTTTTCATGATTAAAACTAGCTTAAGAATAATACTAAACACTAGCATCAGAGAGTTATACATAATTATGGTCTTAATTAACGTAAAATAATACTTCTTCTGGACGACGTTAATTAAATACATGGAACCTGGATGTCCTTTATTTTCATCGATTAATAATTATGATCTGCTGAGAGTTACTGGCACAATGCCTACACATTATGATTGAGATGAGAGAAATGTTGGCTACACAGAGTTAAAGCAAAATAGGTATCTTGGGAGTATGAAGTACCGTTTGCAGAAAACAGTTGGCTAGAAAAAAAGAGAATCGAGAGATTTTTTTTTTTTTTGAGAGCACGAATGAATGGCAGCTTGTAGAAAACAGTCTGCTAGGGCAAGGTGTTGCGAACTAGTTAACACTGGTTACACGATTACAGGGATTTCAAAACAAGAAGGAAAGTGGGATGTGAAACTTAGAAGATATTGACCAGCTAGCCTTTTTCATGAGTAAAAAGAGAAACGGACATGTATAACAA
Source organism: Parhyale hawaiensis (assembly GCA_001587735.2). Classification (NCBI taxonomy): domain Eukaryota; kingdom Metazoa; phylum Arthropoda; class Malacostraca; order Amphipoda; family Hyalidae; genus Parhyale; species Parhyale hawaiensis. The sequence continues at coordinate 10,127,634 of LQNS02278001.1, forward strand.
GAAATAGAAATAAAGTCTAAAGACAATGCAGTTAGAATTACAGTGCACATTATATGAGATGAAAAGAGAAAATGTACAACTAAAACTAGACATACTATACAGTGTGACTGAAGAAAGAGGGAAAAAAGCGACAACAGTCGCCTTACTTTGTTTAACGTTTTCATTCTATTAACGAATACCCAATTCGATTGCTAGCTATACGACCGGGCAGATGGTGTCTCCCATGGTTCTCCGCACGGGAGAAGGTAAAAGCCTTACCCAATTAAAAATTATCAGTGGAGCGCGCGTGAATTATGTGCGGCAGATCCGATATTAGGCCGATTTATGCGAGGAGGTGGCCACGCCTCGTGGTTTCTCGGATGACCACGGTTGGGGTTTCA
>LQNS02278001.1:10193156-10205841 GCA_001587735.2 Parhyale hawaiensis
TGCATCTACACCTATACTGAAACACATTAATTAAGACCTATAGACGTTCCTGCAGCTGCCACGTTCAAAGTATGGTAGTCGTAATTGAATTAATAATAATTTAATTCGTAACCTGTGACAGGAAATGCAGGAAAATCATATGAATAATACAGCAGTACAATTATTTTATAACTGACATCTAAAATATATCAGCGTTGAATTGCAATCGCAGCAATACGATGAATGTAGTCACTTGGTGCCGGATATCTTTATTCTGTTGTTAATAGCGACACACTTCGCATACGGTGGATAATAAAACGAGCAGAAGGCAATAGCATTTCATTATACTCAACAGAAAAGCAAATGTTGCTCAGAAAGCAATAATTCATGCAAGTTTTAGTCATCAAACTATCAACTGAAATGCTAGAACTGCTAGGATAGAGGACCACTAGCTTCTCGCATAGTTAGCTTCTAAGTACTTGATGATTTCGTCTTTGAAAACTTGACCTAAGAAATTATCTGACAAAACTTTTATTGCTAAAGCGCTTCAGTCGTCTTCAGTTAGTATTTTGCTTCCGTTATTTGTTAGATGAAAAGAACCATTGTCTTATTTAACTATAATGCGCGTAGGTGACGGATTATATAGGGGTTGCAATGTAGCACTCTTACGCTACTCTAATATCGTGAGCCTGTTAATTTCCTGTTAAATCGCTCAACAACTTTCCCTAAATATGATGTATCTAAAAGCTTGAAAGGTAAGATTCACACGAAGCGCAGATTCTTTCTTGTGTTTCGTAGTATTACAGAATATAAAGTTTAAGGAGCAACCGACTCAACACAAGCCGGCGAGCGCAGAAGTTATTAACCTCGCGCCAGTATCTCTAAAACTACCTCACTGTCCGTTTACAAAAGATAGTTATGTCAGATCTGAGTGTTTGTACATACGCACGTTTGTACATAACTTCAGAATTGTGACATCAAGCCAATAGCGTCACTTTTTTGCAGAGAGAAATCTTGGGTAATTCCACAATGGCAGGGCGCTATTGCCTAGACGTCACAATTCTCAAGTTCGGTTATATACTAACGTATGTACAAACTCTCAGAACTGACATAACTATCTCCTGTAAATGAACTGTGCACTATCAACAATTCGGACAATGTAAAAATTCAGACCATATAAATTATGTGTCCCTCTCATTTCCAGAGCACGGACCTGTCCATTACGCTGTCCGTCAGAAGGAGTCAGTGGGGAAGTTCCACCCTTCGGGAAGCTAGCCCACAATGATAGGTCCCACAAAAATGTACCCGGTTTTCAATTGATTATATCTCGGCTGTAAAGCAACATACTTTAGGTTTCTTTTTTCCAAAATATAGTAAATTTTGTTTTCTTTTCGAATATTTTAATTTTTTTAAATTAGTTGAATAACCAATTCACAGTGTTCGAATTTCTGAAAGGTTAGAAAAACTCTTTGTTCTGAGGAATCTTATGAAAAACCACATTGATATTCTTCTTTATTATGTACTTGAAGAAAATGAACGAACATAAATTTCAAAGGGTTGCAATTCCTGATAAAAAAAATTTAAATGAACAAAGTAATTTAGTATCCTTCGACACGCCCTCCGTTTCTCTCATGGCAAGTGTTACATCTCTCCGTCACTAAGTGAAGAGCTTTGCGGATCATTTCACGGTTTTCCTTCGGTTCTTTAAACACTTCTTCAATTCGTTGACGAAGAATTATCAATGATGGAGGCGTTGTTTTGTAGACGCACCCCTTCACGTATCCTCAAAGAAAAAAATCACATGGGGCAAGGTCGGGGCTTCTTTGAGGTCATTCAACTGCATTTCCAAGAGAAATAATACGCTGCCCAAAAATCTCTTGCAATCTGGCTTTGACTATGATCGTCGAGAGGTTGGAGCGCCGTCGTGTTAAAACCAAAGGCGTTCAAATTGTTGATCGGGATAAGCAATTTTCAATTATGGAATAATCAATTCATCCAACATTTCTAAATAAATTTCTCCTCTTAGATTTCCATCATTAAAGAAGGGTCCAATAACGTTTCCGTTTCCGCAAAGACCTGCCCAAACTGACAGCTTCTCTGTTCTTATGCTTGTTACGAAGACATTTTCTTCTGGTGGATTATTACTCCAAAACCTAGTATTTTGAGTATTAACTCTGCCGTACATGGAATATGCTTCCTCATCAGAAACTGCCAACCGTCCCGTGAACCTATGATCTCTTGAAATAAACTAAGGAAAACCCTCTCCTCCTGGCGTAGTCACAGGGAAGTAACTCATGCTTGATCTGCATCTTGCATGGATGAAGACGCAGATCTTTCATTAAAAATCAATGGAATGTCACTTGGAAAAATTGGTGTCATTGCGCCTGACAGAAGCTGCAGGATTTTCAGTAATCGCTAGCTGGACAGTCGCGATGTTATTTTCTCTTTGTGGAATAATTTTTCTCCTTAGTGGCCTTTGTTTTGGTTGAGGATGCTTCTATATTTATTAAATTTTCTAACTGTGCGATACACAGTCTTCTTATTACGCGAGCTTCTTTCCGGGAACTTTTAATGAAATGCTCTTCTAAGATTTTCACAGTTTTTCGTTGCCTCATATTCCAGTACGATGAAAATTCTTTGCTCGGTAGTAAGCTGCATCTTAGGTGTCTTCAAATGATGAAATGATAAGGGAAATAATCTCTCAGAGGGTTTAAATTCTTGTTTGCATGTAGGACACATTTAATTAAAATAATTAACAGCAAGTAAGAAGAAATGAAAAAATACCCAGTGTTTTTTAAGAAAAGTTTCATCTGAACAAATGATTTTCTACCCTTTCCGTAAATCGATCACTGTGAATTAATTATCCAAAAAAATTCAAAAAACCTAAAATATTCGAAAACAAAACAAAATTTACAATATTTTAGAAAAAAAAGAAACCAAAAATGTATTGATTTAAAGCCGAGATATAATCAATTAAAAACCGGGTACATTTTTGTGCGACACCCGGTATAGTAAGAGTCGGATTCGTCTTTCTTGAAGCAACCCCTAGTATCCCCTTGATTTGGACGCAATTTCTCATCATCACAGGAGTTAAATTTGTTGGGCGAGAGTCAAGGATGGCGATCCTGAACAATTAAAAGTGACTCCGAGCTTTCGGCCAATTGTGTATACCTTGTAATATAATCGTGAACTCGTTCCCAAACCAGACCACTCAAGTCGCAAAGATAAGTTACAGACCAAAACTTTTCTTCGATGAACAACAAATAGCAATATCTTTATACTGAGGGAGAACAGTTTGCAACTTCTATATTTGGTGTCGAAACGTTACACCCTCTCCTCCTTCTGTAATGATGCATCGTAGCCATTGCTATGAGTGCTGTAATATGACGGGATCCATGATCCTACTGAGTCAAGTAATAACATTAGGTGGTTTTAAAGCCCTACATAGTTTAAACACAAGAGCACTCTGAGAGCGCATACCTCCGCCAAGCGAGGCCACTGTAGCAAAAAAATCATATTGGCTCTGAAACCATCATTTTCTTTGCATAAGCTCCAAAATTTCATCCTTTATGTCGATTGATTGTAATAAAAGTTGGCGCAATTTTCTTGATGATCCGTTCGTAACTTTTTGAGTTAAACTGCTCACAAACGTCAAGATAACCGTGAGTCAAACATACAAACCGATTTGCACCAAAATTTTGTTATTCATGTCATATAACAATATTAATAACGCCTATGAAATTCATATATATCCATTCATTTTTTAGTTATTGTGCTAAAAAGCATGAAATTAAAAACAGTGAAAAACGAACGAACAAACAAACGGGTCATTACCAAAATTTGATCGTTTAGCTACTCTTCGTTATATACCTAACAACTCATGTTAATTTCATAAAAATCCATCCATAGCTTTCTGCGTTATAGCATTGAGAAAAATAAGGCAGACAAACAAACAAACAAGCAACCAAACGGATGGACATATCTTCACCAAAAGTTAATCATCTGTTCCTCTTAACATATCTAAAAATCCCTGTAAATTTCGTACAAATCGGTTCATAACTTTTTGAGTTATCTTGTTGACAGACAGACAGACGGACCAACGAAGAGACAGATAAACACGTTGAAAACATAACCTCCTTGGCGGAAGTAAAAATGTGAGCATACGCTCCATATTCAAATATAAGTTTTACGTGTTACCACTTTATCAGTGAAATTTATTCTCGAAACCTTATCATCAAACAAGTACTCACCATCAAGCTTACTGAGACGGAAACGTATCTATATGCGATAACTCTATAATATTCGAAACGAACTTCTAATGCAGCTGGTTAAATTCGACTGAGCCAATATTGCATCTGATGAACAGTTTTAATTTGATTTCGCTTCAAAATTTTATTATATATACTTTGAATTCACCACTACACTGTAGTTGAATGAGGATGATATTGAGTACTATCACAAAGCACAATTTCGTTGAGGCATTCATGTGTTACAAAAAGTATCAGAGGATGAGAAGGACGCTTGTAGTAGGAGAGCACCGGCAAGAAATTGGAGACAGAGGGAAGGCACTCACTCTTTCGCGCATGTTCTAGGTGCCGGATTCCACTGTCACATCATTCCGTGCGTTACTTTTGATTATGCAAATACAATTTTTTTTGCTTATTTTTCAAGGTAAGTGTCAAACATTTAAAATGTTAATAGTAAGTTAGTGCACAGGTATGTTGCTACTGTAAAAACAACTAGAGAAAAAGAAAACGGAACAATTTCCCACGTTGTGGCAACATTTGCTTATCGCACGGGGTTCTGCTGTTACCCCAGATTATGCAACATCACTCTTTAGTCTACATGGGCAAGAAATGCTGTTTAAGAGGTGGAGAAAAGATCAAAGTGACCTCGTCATTGGCTTCTGGTAAGACAACACTCGAAGTTTCCAAGGAATTACAGCGTGATCACCGAACAATTAAGCCTTATGCAATTGATGGTAAAACCAACAGAAAAACTTTGGTTAGAGCCACTACGAGGAAATTGACTGCTCGGGATATCCGATATTTGAAGGTTTTTATCGCTAGAAACAACTTTCTACAAGTAAGGCGATCTTTGAAAACTCTAGAGCCTCAATACTGAGCAGAAAGACAAGATCTGAGGTTCTGCAGAAGCTACTGAAAATGAAAAAGACAATTAAATGACCACTTCTAACAAAAACTCATAAAGAAATAATGACAAATGGGCAGAGGAGAACATGAATACTGATTTCTCCAATGTCATATTTACAGACCCACTCTTGATGGTCCCGATGGATGGGTCCTCTATGACCGACCTCAACAGACACGGCTTAAGCGTCAACAAGGTGGTGGAGGTATAATGTTTTGTGCCGGGATAGTAAGTGACACCCTTATTGGTCCTTTTGAAGTTGCAGAAGGAGTTAAACTGAATGCAGAAAGGTACTGCCAGTTTCTTGAAGCCCACTTGATTCTACGGCTTGATGAGCAGACTATCGCACGCAGATCCAAATTGGTATTTCAGCACGATAACTCTCCCTTTACCCTCACACCAAGCACGGTACACTGCTAACTGGCTGGCGGATGGAGGATTCTAATCAAAAAGGATTATGACCTGCCAAGCGAAGAGCCCCGATTTAAATCCCATTGAGAACCTCTGGGCAATGATCAAAAGGAAGGTCTATGAAGGTGGTCGGCTGTTTTCGAGCAAAGTAAGCCTGTGGAATGCAGTAAAAACAGCAGCAGATTCTATTTCACCATCTCAAATATCAAACCTGACAAAGTCTGTTGATAATTACCTTAAAAAATCATGAAAAATGGAGGTTGACATGTTAAAAATTGACTTGTTATGTTTACCACTGCTGAACACTTATTTCAGTGCTTATTGAATTGTTTTGGTTATGATTTCTTGATTTTGGGCGTTTGATAACAATATTCCTGTTCACTTGTATTTATTTCCTCTTTATGACGTTTTTATTACCTTGTTGCATAAGCTGAGGTAACAGTAAAATCTCGTAAATAAGTAACTTGTATACCTAAATATTGATCAATACGGGCTTTGAAATGTTGTCCAGTGCTACCGTAGTACGAGGCGTTGTATCCTGCGCATTTAAAACGGTTTATAACACCTGGCAGCAGTGGTGTGGGAGGTTTGTCTTTGAATTTAAAGTAGGACCCTATAGTAAATGTGTTTTTATAAGAAACTTTGAAGTTTATATGCGGGTAGGCTTCAGAAAGGAACATTTTCAGTTTGTTTACTGCACCCACAGAGGCTGAAGTACGGAAGCGAGTGGAAGAAGTCCAATTTGGGGACGGAAGGTTTGCTAATCCCGGGATCGAACAGTTTGTCTAGGAACAGTTTGCAGTAGTGGTCTAGAAGATGGTGTGGATAGCCGTTGTTTTTGAAGAATGTTCGGAGGAAGTCAACTTCGTTTGAGAAGGCAAGGTAGGAGGAGGACAAATGGTATGCCCGAAACAGTAAAGTTTTGATTGCATTGATTTTAAATTGATCGTAGCAGTGGCTGAAAAAGCTTGTCCCTGGGCCTGAGAATGTGGGTTTTCTGTAAACCCCAGTGGTAAGTGTTGAGTCTTGGTTGGTTACTAAAACATCTAGGAAAGCTAAAGTAAATAAACAGTAAACAAACTGAAAATGTTCCTCTCTGAAGCCTACCCGCATATAAACTTCAAATTTTCTTATAAAAACACATTTACTAGAGGGTCCTACTTCAAATTCAAAGACAAACCTCCCACAGCACTGCTGTCAGGTGTTATATACCGTTTTAAATGCACAGGATGCAACGCCTTGTACTACGGTAGCACTGGACAACATTTCAAAGCAACTTGTATGATTAACTTAACCAATGGCTAAATATTTATTTTACAAGTGCTGCTTATATAGGCAGCATATTGATATTTCAAAGTTAGACGCTCATCTTGAAAAGTCAAGTAAAAAAAAAATTCTATTTGCATAATCGAAGGGAACGCACTGTAGAACTTCCTTCTCGTAACATCACAAGTACGTATGTATTTATAATGCAAAAAAACGAGAGCACTCACAAATGTCCACAGAGACAAAACATTTACAAGAGGCATCAGTGCCAAAACACCAACCTCGCAGTAAACTCCAGCTCATTCAGGTTCTTTTTCTTCGTTAATCAAACTTTATTGAAGCATTCGGGAACTAGCCTATACAGCCTCAAGTTTGGACCTTCATATGCATCAATTATTATTCCTCAATATTCAGAACTGGATTCTTTCTAGTTTTCCAAGCGCGGTAATTAGAAACTAATAAAATAAAACAGTAAAGTAACTTACAGAGTTGGTGTTCGGTATTTTTCTCTACTACCGGATCGGTGTTCGGTAGTTAAAAACGGGTCATTCGGTGCGGTATTTCCGTATCTTTCCAAAAAAATATACCCATTGATTCGGTGTTTTTTTCCAGCATTTGGTTCGGTATTATTATTACAACTTTGTGCTTGGGACGCCACGGGCAGGAAGCATAACCCAAATAAAGCACTATGCAATGCCGGGAAGCCTGGAACGCTGCTCATGGAAATCCAACAACAAGCCATTTACAGCTGACTTGAACGCCTGCAGGCGAACACGACCGAAAGCCGATGCCAGCAATAAGTTCCAGACCAGGGTACGGAGCACCGACCGAACTGATTAGTTCAACACCCGGTGGGGCTTTCTTGCCCTTTGAAGGGCTCCATAAGTTACCCAGTGGGTCTCTCTTGCTCTTTCATGAGGCTCCATGAGTCACCCTGTGGAGCACTCTTGCTCTTTGAAGGGGCTTCATCAGTCACCCGGTGGAGCCATCTTGCCTCTCGAAGAGGCCCGTGAGTCAACTGGTGGAGCCAGGTTGCCTCCAGCCTAAAGGATCATCGAGAGTCTTTCTGTGGGGCCCCTTCACCACTTCGTGCTTAGTAAGCAGCCACGGTCTGAAGGTCACTGATACTTTTCATGGCAGCAGCCTTGCATGCTGAACTCAGGCGCCTTTCATCACGGTATCGAGATCAACTTAGACGCGCGAGCTTATTGCTCAGCTAGGTATACTGACTCGGTAGTAGTGGGTATGCACAGGTGCCCTTGTGGTACTCATCTTCCTCAGAGATAGAGAGGATCAACAAGCCGCAGAGCCGCGTGGGTCGTTGAACCTTCCATTAACGACGCCACAGCGCTTAACAACCCGTTGTTGACTGTAGCCCGACTTTCTCCTTTAGGGTCCGTTGGCTCATATCCGGAGAACAAACGAGTGTGCGGGGTTTCCAGTTAAGCGCCCTCAAACTGGCCTTACCTTTATCCAACATCCATTGCGTACATGGAAACACCGCTTCTGCACGAATTTACATTATGCAAATTTATGGTGTAAACGAATGCGCAACGAGCAAAAATCATGAGCAATATACATGTACACTTTAAAAAAGGTAAAAAATTTCTTCTATTTCGCCTACAACTTCTCATTATCAGCATTTATTTTGTAAAACGTTTTTCACCTACAATGAGCCCCCGAAATGCGAGGAGTGGATACCCAGGTACCTTCTAGTCCAGGCTCTAAGGGAGTGTCTGGGTACATTTTTATTTCACGACTCTACCATGTATTCCCTAGTCCATATGATGAGGACATCAAAAGACTTAGGTAGAACTTTGACTCCCGGTGCATTTTTGAGAAGGTGTATGGAGGCGCCCAAAATTATCAACTGTGGACCGATTGCTCTGAAACTTGCTCAGAATATGTATTTTAGAAAAGGAAACACAATTTGCTCCCACAACGTTGATGATTGAGACCTTATATTTTGAGATAATGAGTTTATATATAAACTAGAGTGCCCGTGCAGTTATGAAAGACAGCGAGGAATTTGAGACGACCCGTTTTCATTCACTATATATGTATGTACCTTGGTCACTAATATGCTTCTGAAGGATACGCTACAAGGGCCGTCTCAAATTTTGATAAGAGATAAGTGCTCTCTCTTTCAAATCATTTAAGAAGCACAATCGTCTCCCACCAAGGATTAGATGCGGAAAAATCTTACACTGGAAAGCAGCAAACCTTAGTGACTTTAAATGAATTACCCCCCGCGTAGCCATGATACCCAATCAGCCTTCAGTACATCGGAAACTTTGTGTGGAAGTAAAATCAGCCCAGGCCGTCAAGATAGAGAATCAGCTCTGTCAAAAGGAACACGGCAAGCGGAAATAATGGCTCCTACCGGAAAAAATCATCGCCTCGTCCGCCCTTCGTTGATTACCTTCTGAATTTGTACGTGATATACTGAGAAAAAAATGCATCGTTCGATGTATTGAGAAAGTTATAAAATAAGACTGAATGGCCGAGCTAAGAGATGCTGTAATATCACTACTCTTTCAATTCCAAGAAGTGTTTCAAGTAAAAAGAATATTGAGGGAAAGGAATAAGAAGCCAACTTTCGCCATCTGCTGCAACCTGGTCACCGATCTCCATAAAAACGCAACCTAATTACAAAATCCGCAACCTGGCCTTTTTTGTCATATCTACAGTATTTCTTTGAGAGTGTGACCCGAAACAATCCTACATCAAATATATCAACAAATACACACACGACGGTGTTTATTATATTGTGTTGATACATACGTATATTGTAGAAATTTCAAACGAATAGAACATTCGAACTCAATGAGATTTCATGCTAAAAAAATATGACAGTTTTGGAATCCTTGAAACATTCCTAACAAAACTTCAAAACCGTATATTCCATTTTTGCCCTCCTAATGTTTTTTTTTCACAGTTCAAAACCCAATCCTTTGTTTTTCCTTATATTTCAGTTAGCGATTGCAACGAAATAGAAAATGGAGATTCCAGCTCTTTAGTTTTGTTAGGAATGTTTCCAGTATTCCAAAACTGTTAGTTTTTTTTCTAGCACGAAAAATCATTTAGATCTATGACACAAATGAAAAATGTTGTATGAGCAAATTGTGTTTTTTGTTTCAAAAATACATATTCTGACTAATTTTCAGAACAATCATTCCACAGTTGATAATTTTGGGCTCCCCCATGTAACCCCCTCAAAAATATACAAGGTGCGAAAGTTTCACCCAACTTTTTTTTAATGTCCTCATCATATGGAATACGACAACCCACGGTAGAGCTGTGAAAGAGAAATGTATACAGACAGCCCATTAGAGCCTGCACTACTCTTTGGAAACGCCAATTGAATGCTAGTCAATAAATACCTAAAAAACAAGTCCTTAACGAACTAATTTCCAAAATGTTATCATTATGAGCAGCTTGCAAGGATGTAACGAAGATCTTCAAGGGTGTCTGACGAAGAATCCAAAAAGGGCGGCCCAAGGACGCAGCGGAGGGGCCAGAAGACGTGCAGCTACGGAAGATTGGAAAGATGGCAAATTAGTCATACAAAATTATTGAAAATCAGTTTCGCAATGCGTTCACATAAGTTCTAGGCTTTCAGCGCCATTTGTAAAAAAAAGTGTAAGTGCGTACTTTACCTACAAGAAAAGTTAAGCGCAGAATAATGAAGGAATTGTGAGAAACTAATCTTGGCAAGTAGCTTCGTAGTAAATTGTACTTGCTGGAGAACATAACGATTGAATAATATGCAAAAAATGGGAAGGAGAACATGCAAAAGGTAGTCTCACCACAACACCCACGTATGCAACGTGACTTCTCGACGCCCACCCAGCACCTCCTTTAGGAAACCTACAATGTTATATATATATATATATATAGGTTAGTTTGCTTCGCCCCTCCTATGTTACGAGGAGAGGTAGCGACCCCATGGCCACGGGGACCTTGTAGGTTACTTCAGCTGCAGCTACGTCTTCGGGACGTCTTTCGTTTATAGGCATTTTTCCACTTCCATGCGCCTACCGATGATATTCTACCCTGTTTTTCACCTTCTTTCGCAACTTGTTGGTCCAATGATCGTAGGTAGAGTTTGAGAACATCCTCGTGCATGGGTTCCGCGTATCTCCATGTATCTCGCTCAGAATAGCTCATTTGTCCTGGATTAGGAAAGCTAAAGCTAATGAATGTAGAAATATTATAACCAGCACCTTGGTTTTAGCTCTTATCGCCTTACGATTGCATAGGGCAGAGTAAGATACAATTGAATATGATAATGGGGTCCAGAAACGATCTGTCAGGTGTGGACTAACAGAAATTCAATACTGACTCTTGTTTAAATTTACAGCCTTCACAGATACAGAACTGAAGCTAAGAGTGAGAAGTTAATTGCAATGAACTCCAAAATGTTGAAGATTTGGCTAAACATCTATTCGTGAGACTATAATTAGGCCGAATTCACACGTCATTCACATCAAATTGTTCACTCATTTTCACTTGTCCAAAAGTTTTATAACGTCGTTTTCAACACGATTATGTGTACGCCACAAAAAGTTATTAAAATGTTAACCGTGAAATGAGCTTCCTCTGCAAGTGTCACTATAGGCAAATTACGGACATCTCTTCCAGTTTAGAGTGAAATGAAACTGAGAAAATGGTACATTTTTCTGCTAATTCTTGGGCACAGTAACAGTCACGCATTCGGGCAAGTGGAGGAAGGAACGCGTTGATATGGCTGGAGTGCGGACTGGCCCTCAGATTACATTTTCCACGAGCGTGATATTGATTCATTACTAAATGTGCGGAAATGAGACAGGACAATACATTGGAGATGTTTAATTCTGTGAAGATATATTAGCGTAACATCCAAGGCTGTGCACAATAATTTCTAAATGTGGAACTTAAACTTAAAATGTTGCTCTATCTACATTTCCAGCTCCCTGGCATCATCGAGAGGTCTGATAATACTTTGTTGAGATACGGCGTCTCACTAAACTTGGGTTTTGGCGCCCGTCTGATAATGTATTTCTAGTTAATGAAGGACTTAGAAAATGCAATGTTTGTACAGTTGCGGAATGTTATGTATTAGCGTCTTATATGCTTGAAGTTTAAGAACATTTTTAGTGTGCTTTGTTTTACTGCTGCAAATACTTTTTTTATGATGCGCTGATATAAATTATTTTTCACTGCAATCATTGGGACAGTTGCCCGGCCTTTCGCCCATGGTCCCCCGGTAACTTTTATTTCAGTACTGGGCGCAGACTTCAGTATGCACTTCAAAGAAATTATTTCCCCTGTCATTTCGCCGTGCGAAAAGAAATTAACCTACAGTAATAATGATGTAGACTGTTCATATTTAGCTACCTATTACCTTCGTGAGCCTATAAGGCTCACGAACCGTGCCATGCCTATGAGAAGTATTTATGGCTTATGGGATTAAGGAAATGTAGCTGCCTAGGGAAACATGTGAATTAGACAAATAAGAAAGAGAAAAACGAACACATTTGTTCTAAAGTCAAAAATGGAAAAAAATATTGCGACCTGTAGTCGTACGGAAAAATCTTGGAAATTGTTCAAAAGTCGCTGAGTGTCCATAATACTTGTTATACCCCATTACCACCCCTCCCAATTATGCTACATTGATATAGTAATATCTGCTAAAATCAGTTGACAACGAGCGCAGTGCAATACACTTAAAGGACTTACAAAAATCAATATAAGCCAGGATCTACTAAATTTAGTAACTTTAGTCAACTTTTCCTCACCCTCTTCAGCGTTCTCAAAATTGATGATCTACAATTTTAGTTAAACAAATTTGCGAACTAGAGAGCACTCTGAGCGTGCATGCCTCCGCCAAGCAAGG
>LQNS02278001.1:10208684-10219367 GCA_001587735.2 Parhyale hawaiensis
TTGCGACTCGTGGAGGAGGAGTTCTTAGCTGAGGAGGATATCTCTCCCAGTGTATGTCAAGACGATTTTTAAACGAGTTGACCGACTCCGCAGAAGCAACATCGGTAGGTAGTCTATTCCAAATGCTGACTATGAAATAGGGAAAGAACTGCTGACTTAAGGTTGTTTTTCGAGCCATATGCTTGAGGTTTTGACCGTTGTTTCGCAAGCGATCACTAAGGTCTCTTTGTTATGTTATGTATTAGCGTCTTATATGCTTGAAGTTCAAGAACATTTTTAGTGCGCTTGGTTTTACTGCTGCAAATACTTTTTTTATGATGCGCTGATATAAATTATTTTTCACTGCAATCCTCGGGACAGTTGCCCGGCCTTTCGCCCATGGTCCTCCGGTAACTTTTATTTCAGTACTGGGCGCAGACTTCAGTTTGCACTTCAAAGAAATTATTTCCCCAGACATTTCGCCGTGCGAAAAGAAATTAACCTACAGTAATTTAATGATGTAGACTGTTCATATTTAGCTACCTATGTATATCTGCTTACAGACTCACGAACCGTGCCAGGCCTTTCAGAAGTATTTATGGCTTATGCGCTTAGGGGATTAAGGAAATGTAGCCGCCTAGGGAATCATGTGAATTAGACAAATAAGAAAGAGCAAAACGAACACATTTGTTCTAAGGTCAAAAATGGAAAAAGTGTTGCGATCTGCAGCCATACTGAAAAATCTTGGAAATTGTTCAAAAGTAGCTGAGTGTCCATAATACTTGTTATACCCCATAACCACCCCTCCCAATTATTCTACATTGATATGGTAATATCTGCAAAAATCTAGCTTCATCTAGAGATGGCCAGAGAGCATTCTAAATTATATAAGCTGCCGTGGCGGCTACTGGATAAATAATTTTTTGTTTGTAGTTTTGGAATAAGTAAGAGACACATTCATCATCAGAAATCTCGATATGACTGGAAATTCCACCTCATCTCGTGGCTCTCGACTCAGAGTTGGACAGAAAGCAGGAGTCAATGGCAGCTATTCCTGGCTAGAAAGGAGCAGCGCAACACCACTGGTATCCATAAAATTTCTGCATAATATCGGCAACTTTTAACAGGGTCTTATCCGAGGTAATTTTTAACATTTTACCAACCTGAACCCAGATTTACTAAATTTCAACACTGTAAGCCCCGCTGCCTTGCAACTAGCAGTGCCGCCTCATTCAGAGAGAAGCTCAGTCAATGAACCCCACCCTTGTAATTGTAGCTGCAATACGTTATGCACCTGATCTCGTGAGATCTCGCTGCATGCTAGACGACTTATTTCAGGCTCCCACTCACTATCGGATGCGGGAGTTTTGAACGTAAATCGACTTACGTGGAGCAAACAGCTACGATTTACAATACAGGTCAATATTTATAAGCCGGTGTCTACCTTGATAATGGTGGCACTAATGTGCTGTAGCCAGAGGCATTGGAGGTTATTTAGAATCTAGTGAAGTCCGCCCTCAGCTTCTACTCTTCTTCTCCTGCTGCTTTGAGGTTGTGTGGACTGTAGCTCTGGCTCTCTCTGATCTGGAAAATACACACGGACACGAGGGTCACCATTTTTCATTAATTATCATGGACAGCTAACAAATATTTTATGAGAGCGAATGTAAAAGAATTGTTTTTTCAAGGTACCCACAATAGTATATTTTTACCGATCTCGAATTCGAATGACGATAAAAGTAGAGGAATGTAAACATTCCGAGGAAGAGTACTAATGTGCAGCTTGGACCCTGGAGTAGTTCAATATGATTAGTATCGCTGTGAAATTTACCATGCTCAATGTTTTTTGAAACCTTTACAGTAACAAAATTTTGTCATCTGTAACCTTTATGACGTTTAATTCATCAAGGTCTAGGATTATTGGATAATATAGCTACATAGAAAAAATATCGGTACCACTAATGCATTCAATGAATTTACAATGATTCAGTAGTGATTCACCATCATATTTAAAAGCAACTCTACATTGATTTATACAGTACTATCAGAAATGTACTGGAATTAAAAGCTAGCAAGAGTTCAACATTTTAGAAAATATTTCTTTACTCCATCATACTGAAAGTCTAAATTCTTGAATCAAATTGGTAAAGACAACGCCGCCACCAGGCAGTAAGCATATTTGCAGGTTCGTACAAAGCTCAACTTTTAAGAATCCCATAAAATTCTATACGACTTTTCAAGAAACTTGAACGCAAATGCTCTGCTTTTACCCCATCTTATGTGAAAAATAATAGAAAAAAATAATATTAGCCAATGAAGGGAGGTAGACGAGGTGTGCTTACAAGATGTGTAGCGCAACCCGTCTCAGTCGGCCGAGTATGTCCTCTCTCCACTGGCGCCAGCAGTCGCTGTTGGCAGAAATAGGCGGTTGGTTCAACCACATGCAACGCCCGGCTGCTTCTTGGAATATCGCAAGGTCTTCCGAAGTCGAGAAGAAAAATGTTTCTTCCAGTATCTCGAACTGAAAACTCTGTGGACAAAAACGTCTATCAGATTTGAGCTACGAATAATGTTTCGATCCAGTAATAGTCCGGCCTGTAAACATTTACATAGCTGACCCCACATGCAATGATTGGAGATCTCAAGTATGGTCATAATTAGAGCCTGGATTTATTGCGCTTTAAATCTTGCAGTTATAGCTCCTAAAAATTGCACTTATTGCACCTAAAAATTGCTACTATTGCACCTAAAAATTGCACTTATTGCATCTAAGCATTGCACTTATTGCGCCTAAACATTGCACTTATTGCACCTAAGCAATAGGAGTGGACGAAATAGGAAACAAAAGGCAAATACAGCAAACAATTGAAGGGACCAAAAAAAAAAAAAGACTGAAAGCAAACGGAAATAGCATGTCAGTGGATCAACAAATACCAATTTCAGTACCAAATACGAATTATCAGTAGGCATACATTGCGCTAATTGACAGTTTTCACCAATGGCGAGAATGATTCTTGCAAATATNATAATATTAGCCAATGAAGGGAGGTAGACGAGGTGTGCTTACAAGATGTGTAGCGCAACCCGTCTCAGTTGGCCGAGTATGTCCTCTCTCCACTGGCGCCAGCAGTCGCTGTTGGCAGCAAGAGGCGTTTGGTTCAACCACATGCAACGCCCGGCTGCTGCTTGGAATATCGCCAGGTCTTCCGAAGTCGAGAAGAAAAATGTTTCTTCCAGTATCTCGAACTGAAAACTCTGTGGACAAAAACGTCTATCAGATTTGAGCTACGAATAATATTTCGATCCAGTAATAGTCCGGCCTGTAAACATTTAAATAGCTGACCCCACATGCAATGATTGGAGATCTCAAGTATGGTCATAATTAGAGCCCGGATTTATTACGCCTTAAATCTTGCAGTTATAGCTCCTAAAAATTGCACTTATTGCACCTAAAAATTGTTACTATTGCACCTAAAAATTGCACTTATTGCATCTAAGCATTGCACTTAGTGCGCCTAAACATTGCACTTATTGCACCTAAGCAATAGGAGTGGAAGAAATAGGAAACAAAAGGCAAATACAGCAAACAATTGAAGGGACCAAAAAAAAAAAAAAGACTGAAAGCAAACGGAAATAGCATGTCAGTGGATCAATACATACCAATTTCAGTACCAAATACGAATTATCGGTAGGCATACATTGCGCTAATTGACAATTTTCGCCAATGGCGAGAATGATTCTTGCAAATATCCCTCTTTACCTGTTCCCATGATGTTTTCCGCGAACGAAAAAGGTCATAATAATTTAATAGTCAGGCTTTTAGAAGCGCTCAACTCAGTTGTATTTTTACCCCAATAAGTACGTGGAACAATTATTATAATTGATAAGGGAATCAATTGTCATGGCGTTTGAAGTCCTGTGACACTAGGCAGTGATAATAAGTGACATGACTTCACACGTCCCCTCATCGTAACGCGTTCAATCGCAAAAATGAACACGAGCTGTGTGACAACTTTTTTTCTTTGTCCACACGTAGAAGTGTGCTTCATTCACATGAATGACGCTGCGCGTTCAGTTATGGTATCATTTCTTTGCATTTTTGTTTATATTTCGCGTCGGTTTGAAGTCACATTTGTCTCCTGTAATCTTATAGACTGATTTTGATAGGAATAGCCTAGTTTCAAAATAGTTATAGCCTGATAAACAGACAGAAAAGAGCTCAGCACTGAGCAATCAATGGACTACCAAATTAAAGATGGTGCCCGTATTCTTATAACATTTTCAGGCTTTCTAGCGTTCTTCTCTTAAACGGGAGCACTGTACAGTGATTCTGATCATTAAAATGAAAGTATTTTTTTTTGCTGACGTGTCCATGATCTGTGAACGCTGTAGAGGATAAATTTAGCAATTATAAGTTCTGTTTACTGAACTTAAATGACGCAACGCGTTCAAAATAAAGGGGGGGAGGGCATGCCTCATTATATACAGCAAGCTCTTGCTGCAGCTGCTCCTCTTAACTCGTCCATCAGTTTGAGTGAACGCTTTACTATGAGGGGCACGTGAACACTGCCTAATATATTGCATTTATAGCTCTCATTGCAGTTATTGCACTCATTGTAGTTATTGCAGATATTGCACTGACGCCGGAAACTGCAATAAATCCGGGCTCTAGTCATAATTATTCTTCTCTAAGGCGACTATCGTCAGATGGATAACCCAGAAACGTGCTCAAGTCTGCTCAGCATAATTTAAGGACCTAGCTCAATATGTGTTAAAGAATGTGACTAAAGACGAAAACTATATCGTTCTATGTAAAAAATAAATAAATAAAATGCTCAAGAATTTGTTTCGTATCTGCCACCATGAAAAAATTTTGCTATCCAAAGCTCCGCAGCCTTAAATTAGAATCTTTCAATCCTTGCTCAGAAAGGACTGTAAGCTAACAGATAAGTGCTCATTAGTTTTATACAGTATTGATGGTTTGCTCTCCCAACATCGCTCAACATTTACGTAAATTCTAGCTGCAGCCAGATACTACTGCAGACTTGTCACAGTATATTAGTCATAGTAATTACTGCTTCTGTAATATTCTTGACGATCCATCAGTAACTCTTTTAGTTATATTTTGACAAACGTTAGTCAAACATACAAACGGGTAAACTGATCATCACAAAAACTTTGGCATTTTTTCCTTTTCATATTTCTACCAATTCCACTAATTTTCACCAAGATATATTGATAACTCTTTGAGTTATACTTTTGACAAACATTTATACAAACACAAGTCAAGCACACAAACAACGAATTATTGATCATCACCAAAGTTTTGCTCATTTGTGACCTTGAACATGTTTAACAATCCTCACAACTATCATAGACATTTGTGCTTCACTGATTTAATTATGTCACTGACAAACATAAAACAAACATAGCGATGAACTGACCTATAAATCTTTGCACAAATTTAAGAATTTGCTACTATACATTCCTAAAATTCGTGCAAATTTTCCAAATATCACCTCATAACTTTTTTAAGTTGTTCGTTGCCATCTTGAGGGTCCACCAATGCCAACTTGGTTTTTAGGCTAGGGAGGAGACCTGTCATTTGGGAAAAAAAGTCAGAGAGAGAAAGAGAAGCGAGGAAACGTGCAGCCTCAAGTGCTTCCAGCCAGAGACTACGCACAGAAAGAAGAGTGGGGTGACCAGGACATGAGAAGAGGTGGCGAACTGTACACCCAGTCCACAGGGCTGACGAGAGGAACGAACCATCGATAAGTCCCACTCGGAACTTATTATCCGCCAAGACGGAACAGTGGCCGGAGCGTAGGTAAGAGAAGGTAGATCGGAAAGATCTGAGGAGAAGAGACTCCTACGCACAGAGGCACAGAGAGGAGGGGATTGATAGTCCAGAACCCTACTGGGGGATATGCAATTGCAATAACAGATGTGTGTAACGATCGCAGAGCAGTACGGTATTACTCGGGGCCGGGGGAGGGGAGAATTCCAGCTGTTAGGAGGGGAATAATAATGTCGAAAACGGCTGGGGTCGGAACCCAGTCGGAAATAAGGGTTGTGATTATGGTAGAATATAATGGTGTATGAGAGATTACGGTTGATTATGGATGATGAAACAATATGGTAGGTTTGTCGACCATAATATACCGTTGATTTTAATATATTTAGGTCGATATTGGTAGAGGCAATATTGGTTGTTTAAGGTTGTTCAGGAAACGAAGGTCGATGGTAGTACATGGATATATGAAGACTATATATGGTAGATGGTAGTACATGGATGTTTGAAGACTATATATGGTCGAGCATATGCTAGGTTATGCTAGATAGGTTATCAATTGATTTCCGTACATATGATCATGAGTGGAATTCCTCCCATTATTTGGGGAAGAATACGCATGGGTTTCCATGGATTATAATAATATGGCTAAAATTCCCAACATTATCAACCAAAATAATATTGCATGACTATAAGTTTGAATGCGAAACATCCTAAATTTCATATTAGAGTGCAAAAATTGTGCACATTTTCAGTATTTTTTATTCCTGTCGATGAATTGCAAAAAAAATGCAGGGTATGTATGGACGCTAACTGTCTTGACGTTATTTTTGTGTAGTTTCTGAATTTTACTCACGCTTTGCCGTCGTTACCCATCATTTGTATTTCTTTGTTGTATTCCTTGTAAAGCACTATTGCAGTCTTTGATGAAATATTGCTACCCTTTTTATGTTCATTCAGCTTATATCTGTAAAGTTTCATAAACAAATTATTCCTCCATGGAAAATAATGTCAAGTTCCATGTTAATTTGGCCTTACGTACCTTGACAACGGGTACAGCGAGAATTCATCCATCGACCAGTTACTTCCTCTAAACTGTGTCACATAGCTGCATACCAGTTAGAGTTGAAGAAGTTGCACATATATAAACGTGCGTTAACCGCACAGTCTGGTTCAAGCTCCTGCTCTATAACGTCGTCCTGAAGTTTAGAGCTTTACACCATTCTGAGCAGTAGGCATAACCAGCACGTATAAAATACCATTTTTTTGTTTAAGAAGTTAATCATCGGCAAAAAAAGCAGGCATCCAGGGCATAATATGTCAACAGTTTAAAAAGTTGATCTTGGTAGAATATAGGTGTATCATTAGCTGAACACATTCGATATAGGTTGTGAATGGTGTTTCTTGCGGTTCACTATGGTAGATCATAGTTGTGCAGCTAAAACCTTTATGGTTGTTATTGGGCATGTATGGTCGAGAATAACGGTCGTCAATATGGTCGAAGGTTGTGACGTATCTCTACCATAACGCACCCCATAAATGGTTGAATATGGAGGATATATCGATAATAAACAACCAAGATCTCGGCCATAATCATAGTTGTTCTACTATAATCACAACCATTATTTCTGACTGGGAAGGAGCAGTGATTGTACCATGAGCAGGATGAGTGATATACCCGCGATGCATTGAGAATATACTGTTTTGTCAGCAGCCTCAGATTGTCACCAACTAGTAAAGTTAAGGTCTCCTGATGGAGGTGATGCGTTCATACCATGCGCTGGGACCCGGTGACTATGTAGGGCTGCATTCTGCGGCGCCTGCAGCTTGCTCAGGGCAGATCTAGGATCAACCTAACTGGGGCAGAGTAAAGCGTGACGCTTGTGGTGATTGGCCGACAGGTCAGCGCCATCAGTGATGCTACAAAAATGAATAAATAAAAGATATGCAGACCATCGCACGCACAAACGGCTGACGGATGTTCACCAAAAGTTAATCAACTGCTTCCCCTCATATACAAAACAATCTCTGTAAAATTTGTAAAAGTCCGTCCAAAGCTTTTTGTATTTTCGTGGCGACGGTACGACAAACAAAACAAAAAGAGAAAATCGAAAAAAAACATAACCCCTTTACCGAGGTGATAAGAGTACTCCGCATTCAAGACCATCCCTGTTGTATCAATTCTAAAGTGAACGTTGAAACAAAAAGGTAATGATACTCTCTTCGAAATTTGTGACTTCAAGACTGCTAGATAAGAATACGTGAGTGGTATTAGCACAGTAAAAAATTTTAACACTCTGATCGCAACAACAAACCTAAAATTTAATGTTATGCCCATGACATCTTATAACTAATGGTTCTATTTCACGGAAGTATATATATATGTAGAAGAATTAAATCAGAAGCAAATAATATAGTTGAAAATTCTTCAATTCTTCAATATGTACGCCATCTAGAACCAGAATATATATATATATAGATATACTATAGGTGGTCCGCGGGATACGAACCTGGGACCTCATGCATAGCGAGGCATATACTTCTATGAAATAGAACAATTTATATACAGGATATAATTTATACGCATAGTTAAGTTTATCGTTGATTTTTTCACAACCTGAGTGCGTCAAACTCCTCAAAATTGCAATAAAAGTTGTGTTTTTCATTTTCTCAATCTTCCATTATTCTCAAGCTATTTCGGCTGAATAGCTTGTTATAATTATTGCCTTTTCCAATTACTTTCCAATAAACAATTTTGCTCAAAATAAATAACTGCCCTCAACTTCAACCAAAATATACCCCTGATATATTCAAGTATTTGTACCGATAACACGTACCTACGTGTTTACTGACCATTCAACAACGGTTGAAAAATCATTTAGTGCGCGTAGTATAAATAGTTGGCACTGAACAGTTAACTATACTATTGAGACATGTTCGCTTGGGAGCCATAATTATGCATATGAGGCCTGACTTAATTGTCAGAAATTTCAGAGAGCAGCTTTAGCTTTGCTGTAGCTTAAGTCCGTTACGAGTCCTGGAAGCAACGCGATTACTAGTGTAATCGCGTTGCTTCCAGGGTGGAAAACTCAAGGTTACGGAATAAGGTCGAATTTTTGGGAGTCGCAAGGGTAACTGATTAAACACCGATGCCTGAAACTCAATTCAGCACGTCGAAGCCAGCACATCTAGTTGAGATTTCGAACAAGTCAAAGCTCGAAAACTTAGAACGTGTTCGAGAGAGCAGGAAAGTTAGGCCTTTGAGGCTTGACTTGTCCGAATCTGCAAACAGGTGCGCTGGCTTCGACTTGATTCAAGTTTGAGCATTGACTCTTTATCAGTTAACTCCGGGACTGTTATGAACTTAGTCTCACTCTTTAAAATGGAGACTTTAGTCGGCTCAACAGAAGCGCGCCGCTTCTAGCCCCTGCAACTCCGGGACTGTTATGAACTTAGTCTCACTCTTTAAAATGGAGACTTTAGTCGGCTCAACATAAGCGCGCCGCTTCTAGCCCCTGCAACTCCGGGACTGTTATGAACTTAGTCTCACTCTTTAAAATGGAGATTTTAGTCGGCTCAACATAAGCGCGCCGCTTCTAGCCCCTGCAACACGTCTGGAAGCGCGAAGCTTAAGTTCCTCTCAGCAATGGTGGACAAGCTAAGCCTCGGAGGCCTGACTTCGGCGCCTAATCGAACGGCGCCCGATCGAACGCGCCCTTAATGTTCGCAACTTATGGCTATTAATAAGAAAATAGCCATTTCAAGTCATTGAGTAATTTATTCAGGAATTACTGTAGACGACTGCATGACTCCTGTTTTCTATTTACTTTAAGACTAAGGCAATTACTTGTGAATATTGGCGAATGGCGATCCTTCAGGGTTGATGCATGTGTTTTTTGAGAGTTATTCGTCAAAGCAAATTTAGGTGAAATCATTCTCCTGGACAAAAATAAATATAAGAAAACATAATTCCCTGAAAGAAACAGTTTAATGTTTGGCATTGGATTGTATTTGTATGTACCGTTCCTATGATTTTAGAATTACAACTCGTAAAAGTTTTATCCAGAGAGAAATATATTGATCTAAGCCTATGAGGAACCCCAAATGTGCTTTATCTTAATTTAGTAAATTCAGAGATAGGTGGTGCTCATTAATTGCTTCTTGATTTGATTGCACACACTAATCCAATGAGTGATGAGTAGAGCCCGGATTTATTGCGCTTAAAATATTGCAGTTATAGCTCCTAAAAATTGCACTTATTGCACCTAAAAATTGCTCTTATTGCACCTAAGCAATAGGAGTGGAAGAAATAGGAAACAGAAGGCAAATACAGCAAAAAATTGAAAGGACCAAGAAAAAAGACGGATAGCAAACGGTAATAGCATGTCAGTGGATCAACGGATACCTATTTCAGTTCCAAATACCAATTATCAGTAGGCATACATTGCGCTTGAGCTAACTGACAACTGTTCCCAAAGGCGAGATGAATCTTGCAAATATCCCGCTTTACCTGTTCCCATGATGTTTCCCCTGAACGAAAAAGGTTATAATAAGTTAATAGTCACACTTTGAGAGGCGCTCTGCTTAATTATATTTTTACCCCAATAAATACATGGAACAATAACTGATAAGGGAATCAATTGTCATGGCGTTTGAGGTCTTGTGACACGTGGCAGTGATAATAAGTGACATAGTTCCTTCATAGTAACGTGTTCAATCACGAAAATGAACACGAGCTGTTTGGCAACTTTTTTTTCTTTGTCCACACGAAGAAGTGTGCTTCATTCACATGAATGACGCTGCGCGTTCAGTTATGGTATCATTTCTTTATATTTTCGCTTATATTTTGCGTCGGTTTGAAATCACATTTGTCTCCCATAATCTTATAGACTGATTTTGATAGGAATAGCCTA
>LQNS02278001.1:10225994-10236184 GCA_001587735.2 Parhyale hawaiensis
GGAAGGGAAGGGGAGCGTATCCTCTTCCATTAACTAGTTCCACCCGTCCTGTATACCGGAGAGGAACGTGCCGATGAGACTCAGCTGGGCCTCGTACGTCTTTCTTGCCTCTTTTGTTCCTATTTTTTAACTTTCTAGTACTGGTGATGCATTGAGCTGCTTATCTTCATCTTGCTCGGCTTACTATCTCTATTTCCTTTGGCTTGTGCCGGACTGTCTTTGTATGTGGCTTCCATATTTCTACCGACTCGCTGCGTGTTTTTTCATCTTCAGCTGAGACAGCTCATGTGATACCGCTTGTTCTGATCTATCTTGTTCAATCGCCTGTGTCTTTCGCAGGCGGGTCGCAGTGGCAAGTTCAGCCTCAGCTAATAGAAGAAAACTGGAGGTTGTAATTTGATGTGACCTGCCAACCTTAATACTTATCGCTGCCTGTGCAGTTGTACCGGGATCGACAATAAGTGCTGTAGATGACTGCATGGGGTAACACTCTCTTTCGCGATATTAAACTGTTCCCATAAGTATGGAGGTCAGGCAAGGTGTTTTCTGTGTTGTTGCGTCAGCTTAAATAAATATTGTTGTTATGTAGGTATTTAAAGATTTGCTCAGTTACTTATAAACAGTGTTACTCGCGTATGTTAACTTTTAAAGCTGTTTCTTGTTATACTGAACTTTTCTATAGATCTGACGTCTTGCCTGACGCCTTATGTATCGCTTTAATTTTCAATGGCCACTCTGGAACCGCCGGCCTCACTGGTGGGTGAGCCAACACTATAGCTTACGAATATTATTGTGGCTGTGAAACGTTAGGATGTTAGGCCTTTCCGGGAGTTATTTTTGCGATTTTCTGAATAAGCGAGCAATGGTT
This sequence comes from Parhyale hawaiensis, assembly GCA_001587735.2. Taxonomy (NCBI): domain Eukaryota; kingdom Metazoa; phylum Arthropoda; class Malacostraca; order Amphipoda; family Hyalidae; genus Parhyale; species Parhyale hawaiensis. The sequence continues at coordinate 10,226,863 of LQNS02278001.1, forward strand.
GCCTTTGGTTTGAGTTTATTGCCAATATTATTTGGTTGATCTGTGATTTACCAACTATTGTTTCCTGTATTCGCGTATGGAGCAAATCTTGAAATGATCCTTATTACATAGCTACGAGTATAATTCAAACCACCTGTGATTATCCTTGTGAGATACGTGCAAAAGAAGGAGATAGAGTCGGTTTCTGTATCTCGCCGTTTGGAGTTCGCTTTTAGTCAAGGACAGGAAATTTAAATTTACCCATTTATTTCTATTTGTCTGCCTTTGAAACCTTCCTGAGTAGGCTGTTGCTCCAAAGACATAAAACAATTTCTGTACATTTCTCGGAGAACTGAGTGAACTGACCATAAGAATTTGAGTTATCATGCAGAGAGAGATAGAGACAACTGTGACAAAATTACAACGTCATTTGTAGGTGCAATAATAGTGCATCATTCAAGTCCCCAGTCACTAGCAATTGCATAATAGTCTGTTCTATTACGTGGAAGAATGTTCAAATTCTGCATAGGTAAGCGCGAAACTTGGCTCGCAGACAGATTTTGCCTCCCGAACAAAAATATGAAGGGAGCCAAAGCGGATGATTAAAAATGGCTGCCATGGAAGAAAACATTTTTTCTTGTTTTCTAGCTAATGAGAAGTAATAAAATAAAAACAAGAGTATTCTCTTGGTTTTCGGCTTCAAGGATTTCGAATCGGTGGAATATCTGTTAAAGGCGGTCACATTAGATGATACAAATTTGAATTGAAAGATACATTTCACATATTTATATAACCGTATCGAAATCGCGGTCCCTTCCGAAAGCAGGCTCAATAATTCAATCCGCATACCTATGCCAACTGAAATTTAGACTAGATAAGTACTGGGAGACTCACCGAGAAGCTTATTATGGAACGTAAGCCACGGCTTCAGTTTGGCAGTGGATACCTTACCCTGTCCCAAAAATTACGTTTGGGCCTAATTTGCACGTTTTAAGCCGTATATTTCAGAAACCCGAATTTTTTTCGGGTCAGACGAATTAGCACCCGCCCTAACTTCGCGTAGGTTAGGTGAGGGCAGGTTTGATTTTCGTAACCTGTTATTTTTTTCAATTTCGGTACCGTCAATTTTAGGTTAGTGGTGAGTCTGGGTTAGGTCTTTTGTCTTTAATTTCTCAACTTACTAACCGATGATGGCTGCCGTTAAAAGATTTTTAGTACTCCGACAAAACGTTCGGTGTTACCGCATGTCTGCGCTCTTCTACATAGATTACTGCATGCCACAGTAACTGTCAGTTAGGCTGTACGAAAATCTACAGCACCGCTCTACAAGGATTGTTTTCTCAGTTCTCTGGAAAATTGGAGCCATAGCTTTTTAAAATTAAGTCAATTTTCCTTTTATACTGAAAAATAGATCCTGGCACGTGGTTATTACATTCATACCATCCATCCGAGCATTTACGTAGAGATATAGGCATTTACTCAATATTCTGTGCTAGGACACTTTGTCAACTTGGATATCGCTTGCATTGGGTTCTTTCGTGCGTCCTCACATACATAACAGGTTGTTGCGGGTGTTTTATTCTTTTAAAATATCGTTTCAGCACTGAGGGTAAATAATGCATGGCACATTAGGAAATGATCCGTAACTTATTAATTGATATACGTGTGTATTTGCTGCATCAATCGTCTTGGATATATATAGGACTATTCAATTAGTACGAACTTTCTCTTGACTGAAGTACAGTTCAATATTACATCTCAATGATCTTATACTAAAAATATTTTTAAAAAATGAACTTGCATGGGGAATGACTGGCCGTTAAGCAAGTTTTGTTGTTACAACGATATGATTTAACATAGGGTGTGTTGGGTTGGCAGGTGAAGCTAAAATTTTAGAGCCTATAGCTTTTCAGAAGCTGTGACTTCGCTATTGTGAATCGTGCTGCTCTTGTGAGCAGCAACCCAATTACGTTGCGCCCGTTGAAAACTCATTTTCAAGGAGCAAGAACGAGTTCTTGTTAGTCTCGAGGATAATTAAATAATTTGATGTGCCTCATATTCTATTTATCGGGTCGAAGCTAGAGCACCTACTTGAAGTTTCGAAAGTATTAAGACTCGAAGAGAGTATGCCTAATACAAGCCCTGCTTTGCTTCAGAACTGATGCCGACTCATACAGCAGCAATACCTACTTCATTATATCATTCTATTTATCATTATGTCTCAATATACTTATCATGTTAATCAGATTAATGAATTGTTCAAATACAGTATAACGGTCTGCGGAGGAAACCGCCGCCTCGTTTTCATGTCGGTCATCAAGGTGAAACATCAGAATGGACTATATCAGGACATCTGATTCAGAGAATAGCTCTAGGCCTATCATGATGCAAGTGTGCCTTCTTTCTTTTGATTTGCTCAAAAGGAAATTTGCTGAGCAGAGCTCTTTTATTAGAAGCAAAAGTTTACATCTGCCTTGGAAAATAAATGTGATTTTTAACAGTTGGTTGTTTCGTGACTAGGAAGTACATACAGCTGTTTGAGGGCGCAGAGTAGGTAGAGCTGGAGACGAGGAATAAAAAAACAAAACACGAGCCGCTGGTGAGCGCAATGTCATCACAGCTGTGTAACGTTTTCGTCTACCTGGACCCAAGACAGCCGAACCCAAAACATTTTTTTTTGCTTTTCAAATAACATTCTTCCTGAGAAGCACGTGATTTTGGTCGCTTGGTATACGGTTAAGAGTTTGCCCAAGATCATGCAGCGCTTAACTCTAACCTCCTCGCTTACTTCGTATTATTGCTAGATTTTCTCTTGCGAATAGTATTGCTACATTTTGTATAGTTAATTCATTGCCACTGAGGTAATTAGGGTGTAGAGATGGAACAGAAGTAGTTTGTTTTAAGACACAATATTCCTGACAAATGAGGTTGAATTTAATGCATTTACGATTTTACTGAATCAGAATTTCAGCTGCTGTCGATTTCTTTCGTTTATATTGACGGTGTTGCACTGATATGTCTGTTTCAGGTTTGTCGCTTGTTGATGCTGGCTTAATTAGTTTTCCGAACACGGTAGAGTGTTGCAAATGGCATAGCTTATATTCTTCCGTGTCGTGCCAGTATATTCTTGCTGGCATGATCGTTTAGTCATTCCGGCATTACCGTAGAAGAAATACACAGATGGGATTTCACTCCTGATGATATACTTATTATATTCCCTGACTTTTCTAGAGCATTGTGAGTGCGCATACCTCCGCCAAGCACGACAATGGTCAGAAAAAAATTTTTATTGGTTCTGAAACTACTATGATATTCTTCGTATGAACCCCAAAATCTAATCATTTGTTCCATTTGACGGTAATGACAGCTTATGTAATTTTGTTGAAGATCCGTTCATAATTTTTCGAGCAATACTACCAGCACACATTCTGACTAACACTGGAGCAACACACCAACCGATTATCACTAAAATTGATCATTATGTACATATTATATTACCATTACTAACTATTCCTGTAAGTTTCATAAATATCTGTTCATAACGTTTGAAGTTATTTTGCAACATGTATTAGAGCATACTCAGAGAGAAACCAACAAGGAATGTACAGATCGTCACAAACATCTGTTCATTTTACTTTTCGTCATCTATATATATACCGGGTGTTGCAAAAAAACTCTGCCAAACTTTCACAGGTGATAGGGACACTCAAAACAAACACTTTTTCACGAATACCGAAAATTCCAAAACTTGTTCGTGTCCGAGACATTGACATGTGTAATTTGTAACAAAACCTTACCTAAAACTGCAACTAAATGAAGGCCTGTCTACATACAACTCCAGTTGCAAATAAACAGAGTTGAAACTAAAAGAATCTTGTGTAAAGAAATTTAGTACATTAATTTTACAATCAATTACGTTAACTGTTCAAAATGTCTACCATTTACATCAGTGCAGGCGTTACACCTCCTCTGAAAGGACTGTTGAACACGAGATAACATTTGTCGATCTTCAGCGATGTTACCTGCTGCGACCGCGATCCTGGCAACAAGGTCAAATTCTTACTGCAGAGGAGTGCCGTACACCAAAGTTTTCATGTGGCATCAGAGAAAGAAATCCAGTGGATTGAGGTCGGGAGATCTTGCAGGCCATGTTACAGGACCATTTCGCCGGTCCGGTAAAGTAATTTGTAAACACAGTGTCGCCATAACGTAGGCAACTACTGTATTGCCAGATTCAAAGGTATAACTAGGATTAACGTAAAGACTTATTAACTATTTGTAAGATTACCCTAAACGTTACACATGTCAATATCTCGGAAACTAACAAGTTTTGGAATTTTTAGTATTGGTGAAAAAGTGTTTGTTTTGAGTGTCCCTATCACCTGTGAAAGTTTGGCAGAGTTTTTTCTGCAACACCCGGTATATGTAACCATAAAAATCCGTCCATAACTTTTTGAGCTATGGCGTTAGGAAAACTAGGGCGGACAAACAAACGGATGTACGGATCTTCACCAAATCTTCACAGATCATCTGTTTCTCCGAACGTGCCTAACAGTCCCTGTAAATATTGTTGAAATCCGTCCAAAACTTTGAGAGTTATCTTGGTGACGGACAAACACACAGAAAGATGAACAAAAGCTCGACGAATACTTAACCTCTTTGGTGGATGCAAATGTATATGTTTACCCATATATCACCTGTGCAATATTTATTTTACCATCAGGGGTTACTGCAATGTGTTCCACAGATACCTCTGTGTTGTAGAATACTTTTTACTGTATGCAATTATTTACTGACTAGTATTACTGCTAGCCTCTACCTCGATAAAAGCGCGTGACCAATATTGCATAATTAAAATAAAATTTCATTGCGTTAACTGCTCACAGTAAAAGGTAAAGTGAACTAGACCGCACCTCCACACTCCCATCCACTGGAAAACCTTCACGCACTTGGTCGTGCTGCAGGTATAGGCCGACTGGTCCCAGGAAAGAGCATAGATGCATTCGACCACAGGTCATAAGTGTTATGGCGCCATTGATGAAGGGTTTTTGTGAAAGACCTCTCCCCCGCCTTACAGGTTTCTGGGAAAGGTTGGTATCTGCAGCAGCAGTACTAACGCCATAAGAGCTCGCTTGCTTGGGATTGTGTTCGAACCTGCAACGTTGAGCGTTAAGAGTTCAGCACTTTAGCTTGCTGCTCCCAAAGGGGATAAGTTCCAATTATTATTTCGCAGACCATTATATACTAACGTGGCTCATTTGTTTTAAAATGCGGTATCGATCTTCTGTGAAGCATGCGTGAGCAAATAAAATGTTAGATGAGGTTGTAATAACCGCGTGAATTTCAGTTAGAGATGTTCTTTTATTAACGTCCTCTCGTTATTGCCAGGGAAATGGCATTTGCGTGAAGTCCAGTCGTTACTGACACCTGTCGCGTTATTATTATTATTTATTATTAATAAATCACACAAGGCTGGCGACGTAGGAACGTAGAAACTCCATGAGGTTAACAAACCCCCACGCAACCAACCCAGCGGGTGGAGAAAACAAAAGAATAATAAAAAAAGAAGATCTGAGATCACAGAATAGCTCTGTGTACAGATCGTTTAAAGCTGCCAATACCAGCACCAGCAATGACAGAGCCATCAAGACCATTCCAAACATCCACACATGATGGAATAAACGAACGGGAAAACTGGCCCGTACGGCATCGCAACGGTTCCAAGGAAAACTCATGAAGAGCACCAGTCCGCCGAGTATACCTCACCTGAACAAATGGATCTGGAAGAAACTCAGACAGTGGATGACTGGGGCAGTTATTCTAAAATATGTCTTTTGTCTGAGGTGGTTGAGACGCTGCTACGGACAGATCACAGGGCACAACACCACCCAGCATGAATGCACATCGACGAACTACTCTGTCAAGCAAACACAGATGGCAATCGGCAGCAGAACCATAGACTACAGAGCAGTACTCCAGAAGAGGGAGGACCAACTGTTAAAAATCACATTTATTTTCCAAGGCAAATGTAAACTTTTGCTTTTAAATAAAAAAGCTCTGCTCAGCAAATTTCCTTTTGAGCAAATCAAAAGAAAGACGGCACACTTGCATCATGATAGGCCTAGAGCTATTCTCTGAATCAGATGTCCTGATATAGTCCATTCTGATGTTTCACCTTGATGACCGACATGAAAACGAGGCGGCGGTTTCCTCCGCAGACCGTTATACTGTATTTGAACAATTCATTAATCTGATTAACATGATAAGTATATTGAGACATAATGATAAATAGAATGATATAATGAAGTAGGTATTGCTGCTGTATGAGTCGGCATCAGTTCTGAAGCAAAGCAGGGCTTGTATTAGGCATACTCTCTTCGAGTCTTAATACTTTCGAAACTTCAAGTAGGTGCTCTAGCTTCGACCCGATAAATAGAATATGAGGCACATCAAATTATTTAATTATCCTCGAGACTAACAAGAACTCGTTCTTGCTCCTTGAAAATGAGTTTTCAACGGGCGCAACGTAATTGGGTTGCTGCTCACAAGAGCAGCACGATTCACAATAGCGAAGTCACAGCTTCTGAAAAGCTATAGGCTCTAAAATTTTAGCTTCACCTGCCAACCCAACACACCCTATGTTAAATCATATCGTTGTAACAACAAAACTTGCTTAACGGCCAGTCATTCCCCATGCAAGTTCATTTTTTAAAAATATTTTTAGTATAAGATCATTGAGATGTAATATTGAACTGTACTTCAGTCAAGAGAAAGTTCGTACTAATTGAATAGTCCTATATATATCCAAGACGATTGATGCAGCAAATACACACGTATATCAATTAATAAGTTACGGATCATTTCCTAATGTGCCATGCATTATTTACCCTCAGTGCTGAAACGATATTTTAAAAGAATAAAACACCCGCAACAACCTGTTATGTATGTGAGGACGCACGAAAGAACCCAATGCAAGCGATATCCAAGTTGACAAAGTGTCCTAGCACAGAATATTGAGTAAATGCCTATATCTCTACGTAAATGCTCGGATGGATGGTATGAATGTAATAACCACGTGCCAGGATCTATTTTTCAGTATAAAAGGAAAATTGACTTAATTTTAAAAAGCTATGGCTCCAATTTTCCAGAGAACTGAGAAAACAATCCTTGTAGAGCGGTGCTGTAGATTTTCGTACAGCCTAACTGACAGTTACTGTGGCATGCAGTAATCTATGTAGAAGAGCGCAGACATGCGGTAACACCGAACGTTTTGTCGGAGTACTAAAAATCTTTTAACGGCAGCCATCATCGGTTAGTAAGTTGAGAAATTAAAGACAAAAGACCTAACCCAGACTCACCACTAACCTAAAATTGACGGTACCGAAATTGAAAAAAATAACAGGTTACGAAAATCAAACCTGCCCTCACCTAACCTACGCGAAGTTAGGGCGGGTGCTAATTCGTCTGACCCGAAAAAAATTCGGGTTTCTGAAATATACGGCTTAAAACGTGCAAATTAGGCCCAAACGTAATTTTTGGGACAGGGTAAGGTATCCACTGCCAAACTGAAGCCGTGGCTTACGTTCCATAATAAGCTTCTCGGTGAGTCTCCCAGTACTTATCTAGTCTAAATTTCAGTTGGCATAGGTATGCGGATTGAATTATTGAGCCTGCTTTCGGAAGGGACCGCGATTTCGATACGGTTATATAAATATGTGAAATGTATCTTTCAATTCAAATTTGTATCATCTAATGTGACCGCCTTTAACAGATATTCCACCGATTCGAAATCCTTGAAGCCGAAAACCAAGAGAATACTCTTGTTTTTATTTTATTACTTCTCATTAGCTAGAAAACAAGAAAAAATGTTTTCTTCCATGGCAGCCATTTTTAATCATCCGCTTTGGCTCCCTTCATATTTTTGTTCGGGAGGCAAAATCTGTCTGCGAGCCAAGTTTCGCGCTTACCTATGCAGAATTTGAACATTCTTCCACGTAATAGAACAGACTATTATGCAATTGCTAGTGACTGGGGACTTGAATGATGCACTATTATTGCACCTACAAATGACGTTGTAATTTTGTCACAGTTGTCTCTATCTCTCTCTGCATGATAACTCAAATTCTTATGGTCAGTTCACTCAGTTCTCCGAGAAATGTACAGAAATTGTTTTATGTCTTTGGAGCAACAGCCTACTCAGGAAGGTTTCAAAGGCAGACAAATAGAAATAAATGGGTAAATTTAAATTTCCTGTCCTTGACTAAAAGCGAACTCCAAACGGCGAGATACAGAAACCGACTCTATCTCCTTCTTTTGCACGTATCTCACAAGGATAATCACAGGTGGTTTGAATTATACTCGTAGCTATGTAATAAGGATCATTTCAAGATTTGCTCCATACGCGAATACAGGAAACAATAGTTGGTAAATCACAGATCAACCAAATAATATTGGCAATAAACTCAAACCAAAGGCAACCATTGCTCGCTTATTCAGAAAATCGCAAAAATAACTCCCGGAAAGGCCTAACATCCTAACGTTTCACAGCCACAATAATATTCGTAAGCTATAGTGTTGGCTCACCCACCAGTGAGGCCGGCGGTTCCAGAGTGGCCATTGAAAATTAAAGCGATACATAAGGCGTCAGGCAAGACGTCAGATCTATAGAAAAGTTCAGTATAACAAGAAACAGCTTTAAAAGTTAACATACGCGAGTAACACTGTTTATAAGTAACTGAGCAAATCTTTAAATACCTACATAACAACAATATTTATTTAAGCTGACGCAACAACACAGAAAACACCTTGCCTGACCTCCATACTTATGGGAACAGTTTAATATCGCGAAAGAGAGTGTTACCCCATGCAGTCATCTACAGCACTTATTGTCGATCCCGGTACAACTGCACAGGCAGCGATAAGTATTAAGGTTGGCAGGTCACATCAAATTACAACCTCCAGTTTTCTTCTATTAGCTGAGGCTGAACTTGCCACTGCGACCCGCCTGCGAAAGACACAGGCGATTGAACAAGATAGATCAGAACAAGCGGTATCACATGAGCTGTCTCAGCTGAAGATGAAAAAACACGCAGCGAGTCGGTAGAAATATGGAAGCCACATACAAAGACAGTCCGGCACAAGCCAAAGGAAATAGAGATAGTAAGCCGAGCAAGATGAAGATAAGCAGCTCAATGCATCACCAGTACTAGAAAGTTAAAAAATAGGAACAAAAGAGGCAAGAAAGACGTACGAGGCCCAGCTGAGTCTCATCGGCACGTTCCTCTCCGGTATACAGGACGGGTGGAACTAGTTAATGGAAGAGGATACGCTCCCCTTCCCTTCC
>LQNS02278001.1:10281696-10292684 GCA_001587735.2 Parhyale hawaiensis
GCAATAAATCCGGGCTCTAGTCATAATTATTCTTCTCTAAGGCGACTATCGTCAGATGGATAACCCAGAAACGTGCTCAAGTCTGCTCAGCATAATTTAAGGACCTAGCTCAATATGTGTTAAAGAATGTGACTAAAGACGAAAACTACATCGTTCTATGTAAAAAATAAATAAATTAAATGCTCAAGAATTTGTTCCGTATCTGCCACCATGAGAAAATTTGCTATCCAAAGCTCCGCAGCCTTAAATTAGAATCTTTCAATCCTTGCTCAGAAAGGACTGTAAGCTAACAGATAAGTGCTCATTAGTTTTGATACAGTATTGATGGTTTGCTCTCCCAACATCGCTCAACATTTACGTAAATTCTAGCTGCAGCAAGATACTACTGCAGACTTGTCACAGTATATTGGTCATAGTAATTACTGCTTCTGTAATATTCTTGACGATCCATCAGTAACTCTTTTAGTTATATTTTGACAAACGTTAGTCAAACATACAAACGGGTAAACTGATCATCACAAAAATTTTAGCATTTTTTCCTTTTCATATTTCTACCAATTCCACTAATTTTCACCAAGATATATTGATGACTCTTTGAGTTATACTTTTGACAAACATTTATACAAACATAAGTCAAGCACACAAACGACGAATTATTGATCATCACCAAAGTTTTGCTCATTTGTGACCTTGAACATGTTTAACAATCCTCGCAACTATCATAGACATTTGTGCTTCACTTATTTAATTATGTCACTGACAAACATAAAACAAACATAGCGATGAACTGACCTATAAATCTTTGCACAAATTTAAGAATTTGCTATTATACATTCCTAAAATTCGTGTAAATTTTCCAAATATCACCTCATAACTTTTTTGAGTTGTTCGTTGCCATCTTGAGGGTCCACCAATGCCAACTTGGTTTTTAGGCTAGCGAGGAGACCTGTCATTTGGGAAAAAAAGTCAGAGAGAGAAAGAGAAGCGAGGAAACGTGCAGTCCCAAGTGCTTCCAGCCAGAGACTACGCACAGAAAGAAGAGTGGGGTGACCAGGACATGAGAAGAAGTGGCGAACTGTACACCCAGTCCACAGTGCTGACGAGAGGAACCATCGATAAGTCCCACTCGGAACTTATTATCCGCCAAGACGGAACAGTGGCCGGAGCGTAGGTAAGAGAAGGTAGATCGGAAAGATTTGGGGAGAAGACACTCCTACGCACAGAGAGGAGGGGATTGATAGTCCAGTACCCTACTGGGGGATATGCATTTGCAATAACGGATGTGTGTAATGATCGCAGAGCAGTACGGTATTACTCGGGGCAGGGGAGGGGAAAATTTCAGCTGTAAGGAAGGGAGTAATAATGTCGAAAACGGCGGGGGTTGGAACCCAGTCGTAAATAAGGGTAGTGATTATGGTAGAATATAGTGGTGTATGAGAGATTACGGTTGATTATAGATGATGAAACAAAATGGTAGGTATGTCGACCATAATATACCGTTGATTTTAGTATATTTAGGTCGATATTGGTAGACGCAATATTGGTTGTTTATGGTTGTTCAGGAAACGAAGGTCGATGGTAGTACATGGATGTATGAAGACTATATATGTAGATGGTATTACATGAATGTTTGAAGACTATATATGGTCGGGCATATGCTAGGTTATGGTAGGTAGATTATCAATTGATTTCAGTACATATGATCATGAGTGGAATTCTTCCCATTATTTGGGGAAGAATACGTATGGGTTTCAATGGATTATAATAATATGGCTAAAATTCCCAACATTATCGACCAAAATAATATTGCATGACTCTAAGTTTGGATGCGAAACATCGAAAATTTCATATTAGAGTGCAAAAATTGTGCACATCTTCAGTATTTTTTATTCCTGTCGATGAATTGCAAAAAAATGCAGGGTATGTATGGACGCTAACTGTCTTGACGTTATTTTTGTGTAGTTTCTGAAGTTTACTAACGCTTTACCGCTTTAGCGTCGTTACCCATCATTTGTATTTATTTGTTGTATCCCTTGTAAAGCAGTATTGCAGTCTTTGATGAAATATTGCTACTTTTTTATGTTCATTCAGCTTATATCTGTAAAGTTTCATAAACAAATTATTCCTCCATGGAAAACAAAGTCAAGTTCCATGTTTATTTGGCCTTACGTACCCTGACAACGGTTACAGCGAGAATTCATTCATCGACTAGTGACTTTCACTAAACTGTATTGTATAGCTGCGTACCAGTTAGAGTTGAAGAAGTTATACATATATAAACGTGCGTTAACTGCACAGTCTGGTTCAAGCTCCTGCTCTATAACATCGTACTGATGTTTAGAGCTTTACACCATTCTGAGCCGTAGGCATAACCAGCACGTATAAAATACCATTTTATTTGTATAAGAATTTAATCATCGGCAAAAAAAGCAGGCATCCAGGGCATAATATGTCAACAGTTTAAAAAGTTGATCTTGGTAGAATGTAGGTGTATCATTCGCTGAACACATTCGATTTTGGTCGTGAATGGTGTTTCTTGCGGTTCACTATGGTAGATCATAGTTGTGCAGCTAAAACCTTTATGGTTGTTATTGGGTATGTATGGTCGAGAATAATGGTGGTCAAAGCAAATTTAGGCGAAATCATTCTCCTGGCCAAAAATAAATATAAGGAAACATAATACCCTAAAACAGACAGTTTAATGTTTGGCATTGGATTGTATTTGCATATACCGTTCTTATGATTTTAGAATTACAGATCGTAAAAGTTTTATCCAGAAAGAAATATAATGATCTAAACGTCTAAGGAACCCCAAATGTGCTTTATGTTAATTTAGTAAATTCAGAGATAGGTTGTGATCATTAATTGATTCTTTAATTGATTGCACACACTAATCCAATGAGTGATGAGTAGTAAAATGAAAAATAGAGCCCTCTGAGTGCACATGCCTCCTTCAAGAAAGGCAACTGCACCTAAACATGCAAATTGGTTCTGAAACTATCATTTTTTGTATCAACACCAGCCTCTAATCATTTGTGCTTTTTGACTGCAGTAACTAGAGCCCGGATTTATTGTAGTTTCCTGCGTTAGTGCAATAACTGCAATAAGTGCAATAACTGCAATGAGAGCTATAAATGCAATATATTAGACGGTGTTCACATGCCCCTCATTGTAACGGGTTCCCTCAAACTGATGGACGCGGCCCGTTGATTGGAGAGAAGCAGCTGCAGCTAACAAGATAGACTGAAGCATGAAGCTTATCCCTTTTTTGAAGGCGCTGTGTCATTCAAGTTCAGTAAACAGAATTTCTAAATGCAAATGTATCCTCTGCAGCGTTCACACAGATCATGGACAAGACAACATTTTTTTTTTTTAACTTCACATTACTGATCAGTGCTCCCGTTTAAGAGAGGAAAACTAGAAACCCTGAAAATGTTGTAAGAACAGGGACGCCATCTTTGATTTGGAAGTCCATCTGATTGCTCTGTGCTGAGTTCTCTTCTGTTGGCTTATAAGACTATAAATATTTTTAATATAGACTGTTTCTATCATAATCAATCTGTAAGATTATGGGATACGAATGTGACGTCAAACCGACGCGAAATATAAGCGAAAATGTAAAGAAACGATATTATGACTGAACGCGCGGCGTCATTCATATGAATGAAGGGCACTGCTATAGTTGTGGACAAAGAAAAAAAATTGATGCACAACTCGGGTTCAGTTTCGTGATTGAACGCGTTACAGTAAGGGACTTATGAATTCATGGCGCTTACTATCACTGCCACGTGTCACGAGACTTGAAGTGCCATGACAATTGCTTCCATTTACAATTATTGTTCCACGTATTTGTGGGAGTAAAAATATAATTGAGTTTTAAACTATGAATATTAAATTTTTACGATCTTTTTCGTTCGGGGATACATCATGAGAACAGCTAAAGCGGGATATTTGCAAGAAATAATGCTCTTCATAGGGAAGAATTGCCAATTAGCACAAGTACATAGTATACTGACAATTGGTACTTAGAACTAATACAAGTGTGCGCTGATCCACTGGCATGCTATTCCCGTTTGCTATCCGACTGTTTTATGTCCTGTCAATTTTTTGTTGTATTTGCCTTTTCCTTGTTTCCTATTTCTTCTACTCCTATTGTTTAGGTGCAATAAGTGCAAATTTTAGGTACAATAAGAGCAAATTTTAGGTGCAATACTGGCAGTTTTTAAGTGTAATCAGAGCAATTTTTAAGAGTTATATTTACATCATTTTGAGTGCAATATATCCGGGCTCTGGTAACATTGTTTCAAATTTTCTTGAAAATCCTTGATAACCTTTTGTGTTATACTGCTAACAAACATTCTGATAAACATTAGCCAAACATACAAACTGATCCACCGATAACTGCTAAAATTTCATCACTTCTGTGTTTCAATATTACTAATGATTCCTGTAAATATTATAAAAATCCGTTCTTATCTTTTTGAGTTTTTTGTTAGCAAGCATAAAATCAAGCAGAGACATACAAATGAACGGACAAGCCGATCACGAAAAAAATTATTCAATTAGTTTTTATTATACACCTAATGGCTCATGTAAATCTCATAAAAAGCTGTTGATAACTTTTCAGCTATAATATTAAGAAAAAAACGGCAGACAAACAAACAGCTGAACGGATCGTCATCAAAACTCAACCATCTGTTCCTTAATTTCGTAAAGATCCATTGATAACTTAATATACTCTTTTGGTGGCAGACAGACTTACGAACAGACAGAAAACGAGACAAAATCGACGAAAGTACAATTTCCTCTGAGGAGGCAATGAAAGATGTTTTGTCGCTGATAATTTGCACGCGTTACTACCGATCGAATGCTTACAGTCACACTGTTATCTTAATTAACTGGTAACAATGCCATCGAGAACGCGAATTCTCTTAATAAATCCAATGTTGCTGTGGAAATAGAAGCGATGGTCTCTAATCCGTGGATACGTTTACGACTGTCTAGGAAACTGCTGCTGCTTTTTACGTCCAGACAAGAGTTTGCAACACATGAGAATGGAGTAGCATTTTATTGTTAAAAAAAACTCACGAAAAATAGAATAATGTGTGGAGCACGGGCAACAACGAAGAATATGGACAGGGCTACCTAGCAATGGAGGAAGATAACAAGGAAGAGATGATAGTAAAAGTGAAGCTTTGCATAAAAGAATATAATGCTCAATATGTATATATAAATGTCTGGTTAAAAATCAGGCCGAATATACATAAATATATATCACGTGCCTCTATAACTAAATTGTCTTACTGTGCAAGGCAAGCCGTAAATAATTATGTACAGATATCAATAGGCTGTACTACATCGTATGTTCTAAACAATGCAATATGATAACATTGGTACCTGACCACCCACACCTTCGAAGTACGCCTGACGGCCACCTGATAAAATTTGGGTATTTTTTTTTTATCCAACACGTCGAAGTAAAAAAGTAACAAAACAACTGCGTTAGGATCCGCAAGGAGTAAATGTAGTGGAAAAAAGCACATACACATGAGCATTGTCAAAGGGAAATTTGCCTCATTAATAATAGCCAATATTTAGATCATTGAGCTGCCTGAAACTTCATGATTGTCATCCACCGTTGACCTCCACAGAGGAATTTATATTTCTCACTGAAGTAAAGGTAAAGTCAACTTAGACCACACCCTCACCTGGGAAACCCACATGCACTGGTTTGTGCTGCGGGTATAGGCCCACTGGCCCCAGACGAGCAAGTGTAGTCGCAGTCGCCCTNTTCCGCCACGGTGCCGAGTATGCACACACAACTGCCGAGTCAGCACACCAAGATCTGCAAGAGCTCGTATGCCATGGGGAATCGAACGAGCGACACAAGGTGTCAGAGCTGAGAACGGAAGCATGCAGCTACCGTGGCGGTAGCTGCATGTTTCACGTCGCCACAAACAGCTTAGTTTTTGTTGTGTTTGAGACCAACTACGTCCTCAATTTCTCCCGTAAATAGCACTGTTTGAATTGTTTTGTATGAAAGACACTGGTTCTTGTGCGATTTAAAAACAACTTTTTATCCCACTGTGCAGTATAGAAAAAAGGTAAAGCGGTGTTTATTTTTTCTGCAGGTTTCTCGTAGGATTTCTGTGGCGTTTATTACATCAACAAACGAATATACTTTTGTAACATTTTTTCATACTCAATAAAAAAAATAAAAACGGCTAAATTTTGCCATGGTGCAGTTGTGGCGCTCATGCCTCCACCTAATAATCACAAAAATAAGCAGACTGATAGAATATGCAATACAGCGCAAAGTCACAAATGTTTAGTGAAATAGGTAAGATGCGCTGTACGAGATTTTTTGCCGTCGTTTCACAGCTGGACACACTAATATCATCGGATAATTGAAAAATAAAACACACGACGACTTGTGCCACATAGTTGTCATATTTCGTTTTATCAGTGTGTTAGCCTCAAGATATGACAGTTTCACAACAATACTGTAAATTGTTTGAGAAATTTATCTACACTAACACGAAGCTTACCATTTCTCGTTGATTTCCTGTTTGTTGCACAATTGGAACGGGAAAGTAAAGCTCCACACACTCTCACAGAACAAGGTCGAACTTCAAAGTACTGAGTGAGGTTCATGTTAGAGAGTCCTTATATACCGACAGACGGATGCGACCGCAAGGAAAAAGATTGATTGATATCTCGGTAATGTTTACTCGTCCAAAATTCCTTCGATGAAAGACTATCGTTAATCTGATAAGCCTCTTCTGTAGCCTTGGAGATCCAACGACTTTGAGCCGCCCGCCGATTTGTGATATTAGTTTTACTATCTCAAAAAATACTATCATCTTCCTGGAAGTCGGTATTATTTTTTTTTTTTCGTTACTTTGCTATCTGTAGGTCCGAGGCCCACCGGTGCCCTTCAAACATTTGAGAGAACTGAGTTGCTGGTAGCCTCTGTCATTGCTGGTCTTCCGAAAATAGTTTTGCTGCGTTGAACAACTCAGAGCTATCGTTATTTGTTTTAAGTAGTTTTTTCTATGAATATGATGCCACTCGCTATTTATACTAATTCCTTGTGCAACTTTTTAATTTTTTTATTGCACGTGTGTATCGCAGATGAAGTCGTGTCAGGGAGCTTCATACCTTATTGCATTTGACATGCAATCTGTAGGTGCTGTGCCAAATTCGTGCATTCATGTTAAAATCTTCGAAATTGTACGCAGTGGGTTATCCTTCCAGGTTAGTTTTGTTGGGATTTAATACCCGTAATGATTATACAGTATGCACATTTTGAGAGCAGTGCATAAGTTGAAGGGGTTAGAAGATGATTGTTGGCCAGTGCCGTACGCACGGGTTACAAAATACGGGGTTATACTTGCTAAAATAGTCAAACCAGCGTAAGGGGAACGATGGAGGTGCTTGGGGTCAAAATTTCACTTATTTGTTTCTTTGTTTTAAAAGTGAACCCTAGGGTGGGGTCTATCAAACCACCAAATATATTGACCCTCTCTCTCTCCCCCAACGGGTAATAAAGAGGGCGAATGGGGGTGAAAAATTCATTTTTTTATTTTTAATGAAAAGTGATCCCTGGAATAGGGTCTATCACAAAATCGAATATATTCACCCTGGGAGTACAGGAACTCCCCAAAAGAGGTGGTAGAGGGGGCGGGTGGGGTCAAAATTTCATTTTCTCTAATTTATTGATGAAAAGTGATATTGACGGTGGAGTCTATCAAACAACCAGATATATTTTGACCCCTGTTGGCACAGGGACACTCCAACAGGGTTGCAGGAGTAGGGTGGGTGGGAGCAAATTTCCACTTCTGTCGACTGCTGAAATAATGATCCCCAGAGTGGGAGCAATCACACCGTCATATATTCTTATTCTGGGAGCATGGGATTATGGAAACCCCCAGAAGAGGATAAAGGGAAGGGCGGGGGTAGTAAATCGTAATTATGTGTCGTAGCAACATGTTAAATAGATATTATTGATTGTAAGTACATATTAGCTACACTTTTAGTGGTCTAAACTTTGACTGCCATTTTCTCACGATTTAATTTTTTTGGTATATGTACATGTATATCTTCAAAAGAATAGAATTCCATCAGTTTTCATGCTAGAGAGATCTTTTATATATGAATCAAAAGCTGAAAACATAAGGAAGTGATGTTCTACTCTAGTTTTTTCATTTTCAGCTTAGTTTTTTTTTTGTATTATGGACCTAAAGTAATAAAATTTGAGTGAAAAAACGCGAAAAGTGCGATATCATCATTTTTTACTTCTATCCCCTCTAAAAAAAATATAGACCAAATTTAGGAAAAAAAAAATTCGAACATCTCTTCCTTATACTTTCAGCTTTCAATTCATATATAAAAGACCTCTCTAGCATGAAAACTGTTGGAGTTCTGTTCATTTGACGGATGTATGAAGAAAAAACCAGAAAATACGTCTTTTTTTCACTAAAATATCAAATATCTGCCAAAATAACGCGAATTAAAAAAAAAATGGCTTCAGAAATCGATTTCTGACCGCATTTTACACCGACTCTGCAAGTTTCAGAGTGATTGCTTGATAAAACCCAAACCCATCCTTCGCTCCCCTATCGCAGTGGGCTTCATACCTTATTTCTATTTGTCATGCAATCTTTAGTCACTGTGTCAAATTCGTACATTCCATGTTAAAATCTTCGAAATTGTACGCACTGCGTTATCCGTCCAGGTTAGTTTTGTTGGGATTTAATACCCAAATTATAATACAGTATGCACATTTTGACAGCAGCGCATGAGTTGACCGGGCTAGAAGATGATTGTTTGCCGGTTCCGTATGCGCTGGATACAGAATTTGGAGTTATATTTGCTCTTATAGTCAAACCAGCGTAAGGAGTCCGATGGGCGCAGCTAACAACGCAAAGAAACTTTGCCAAATCTCAGTTAAGCGCGTGGTATACAGGTCTCAATCGATAAAATCATGTTTATATTTGAAAACTCAAAATGCATAAGTTAATAAATTAGATTTGGCACTGCTGCGTTTCATTCATCCTCGTCCCTAAAGGACTGCTTACACTGGTTTGACTATAGACACCCTTCTTTGAGACAGTTAATTGGTTTAATTCATCATAAGTTGGGTCTTCCGGATATTTTTTACTCGCTGCTGTTCGGCTTCTCTGCGCAGTGCTTCCGGCATACCTACTGCATCTGCATTCTTTCCTTTTTTTATTGAACTCCTATGTCGTGACTGGGGAAGCATGCGCTGGCTATGGTCTTGACATAGACTGCTAGCGCTAAAAGTGTTTTTAATAGGTGCATAGTTTCGTAATAATTTATTCTACTCAGAGTAGTTGGATTATCCCTATAGGAACTGACAGAGATTCGTATGGGCACCAGAGTTTGGCTCCAAGTGGGAAGGGAAGGGGAGCGTATCCTCTTCCATTAACTAGTTCCACCCGTCCTGTATACCGGAGAGGAACGTGCCGATGAGACTCAGCTGGGCCTCGTACGTCTTTCTTGCCTCTTTTGTTCCTATTTTTTAACTTTCTAGTACTGGTGGTGCATTGAGCTGCTTATCTTCATCTTGCTCGGCTTACTATCTCTATTTCCTTTGGCTTGTGCCGGAGTGTCTTTGTATGTGGCTTCCATATTTCCATCGACTCGCTGCGTGTGTTTTCATCCTCATCTTAGACAGCTCAAGTGATATCGCTTGTTCTGATCTATCTTATTCAACCGCCTGTGTCTTTCACAGGCAGGTCGCAGTGGCAAGTTCAGCCTCATCTAATAGAAGAAACCTGGAGGTTGTAATTTGATGTGACCTGCCAACCTTAAAATACTCATCGCTGCTATAGTGCAGTTGTACCGGGATCGACAATAAGTGCTGTAGATGACTGCATAGGGTTATGCTCTTTTTCGCGGTATTTAAACTGTTCCCATAAGAATGGAGGTTAGGCAAGGTGTTTTCTGTTTTGTTGCGTCAGTCTAAATAAATATTGTTAATGTAGGTTTTAGAGTATTGTTCAGTTACTTACAAACAGTTTCACTCGCATAAGCTAACTTTTAAAGCTATTTCTTGATATACTGAACTTTTGTATAGATCTGACGTCATGCACTTTAATTTTCCCTGCCCACTCCGAATCACCGTCGGCTTCAAAAGTGGGTGAGCCAACACTATAGCTTACGAATATTATTGTGGCTGTGAAACGATGTGATGCTAGGCCTTTCCGGGCGTTATTTTTTGATTTTCTGTATAACCGAGCAATGGTTGCCTCTGGTTTGAGTTTATTGCAAGATTATTTAGTTGATCTGTCATTTGCTAAGTCTTGTTTCCCGTAATCGCGTATGGTGCAAATCATGAAATGATCCTTATTCCATAGATACGAGTATAATTAAAACGACCTATGATTAGCCTTGCGAGATAGCTGCGAAAGAAGGAAATAGAGTCGGTTTCCATATCTCGCCGTTTGGTGTTCGCTTTTAATCAAGGACAGGAAATTTGAATGTAACCACTTATTTCTATTTGTCTGCCTTTGAAGCCTACCTGAGTAGACTACAATCTGTTGGAAACTTTTTGTCGTGTTGTAGGTAAATACTAAATGGAACATACAACCAGACAGACAAACGAAGTAACAGATCATTTCAAATTTTCTGTAATTTGATCCTCGTACCACTTTTAATATTTTCTGCAAATTTGACAGAAATTCGTTCATAGATTTCTGAATTATACGGCAAGAAAAAGTAGCTATAGAAAGAAACGGTTAAATCGATTTTCGCATAAAGTCAATCAGTAAGCTGTTGCCTGAAAGACATAAAACAATTTCCTTACATTTCTCGGAGAACTGAGTGAACCGGCTTACCGGCAGTCAGTGCACGAATGCGCCTGTCATGAGATCATCATTGTGAGGGTGTGTGGCCGACTGAATAATTTTTATTTATTCTCCTTGTATCGTAGCCCTGCAACTGATGATTCTCTTTATGACTGT
>LQNS02278001.1:10302854-10316988 GCA_001587735.2 Parhyale hawaiensis
GATACGTTTGCCATCTTCTGCAACCCGGCCTATTTTCTGCCTATCACTTTCAATGGAGCTTGAGAGGAGCACCAGAGCCTCCAACCTGGGCTAATTTCCGCCTATCTATTTCGTTAAGAGCCTGACGCCAAACATATATATATATATATAAACACACGACGGTCATTCTTAGTATTAGATTACCATTAGTAACTATTCCTGTAAATTTCATAAATATCTGTTCATAACGTTTGGAGTTATTTCACAACAAGTCTTAGAGCAAACTCAGAGACAAACAAGCAAATGAACGTACAGATCGTCACAAACATCTGTTTATTTGACTCATCGTAATATATATAGTCATAAAAATCTGTCCATAACTTTTTGAGCTATGGCGTTAGGAAAAGTGAGGCTCACAAACAATGGATGAACGGATCTGCACCAAAAGTTAATCATCTGTTCCTCCTAAGGTGCCTAACAGTCTCTGTAATAATTGTTGAAATCCGTCCAAAACTTTGTGAGTTAGCTTTAGTGACAGACAAACACACAGAAATATGAGCAAAAATTCGAAGAAAACATAACCTTTTAGCTGGATGCAAAAATACAGTGTATGTCTACTCAAACATCACCTGTGTAATTTTCAGTTTACCACCAGCGGTTACCGCAATGTGCTCCACAAATACCTCTGTGTTCCAGAATACTTTTTATTGTATGCAGTTATTTATTGAACAGCATTATTGCTAGCGTCCGCCTCGAGAAAAGCGTGTGACTAATGTTGCATAATTAACATAAAATTTCATTGTGCCGACTGCTAACGGCAAAGGTAAAGTGAACTAGACCGCACCTCCCCACCCCCATCCGCTGGAAAACCTTCACGCACTTGGTCGTGCAGCAGATGTAGGCCGACTGGTCCCAGGAAAGAGTATAGCGGCAGTCGACCACAGGTCATCAAGTGCCATGATGAAGAGTTTTTGTGAAAGACCTGTGCCTCGCCTTTCACATTTCAGGGAAAGGTTTATACCCGCAGCAGAAGTTACCTTACCTTGAGTTACCTTGAGAGTCTTCGGAAAAAGTCCAGGTGACGTTGCTCACGTCACCCCAGATATAAAATGCCAAGTATGCATGTCTAACGTCACATGAGCTCGCTTGCTTGGGATTGTGTTCGAACCTGCAACGTTGAGCGTTAAGAGTTCAGCTATTAATTTAGCTTGCTGCTCCCGAGGGGAAAGTGTTCCAATTATTCTATCGCAGACCATTATGCAATAACGTGCTCATTTGTTTTGAAATGCGGTATCAATCTTCTGTGAAGCGTGCGTGAGCAAATAGAATGTTAGATGAGGTTGCAGGAAACGCGTGAAATTCAGTTAGAGATGTGCTTTTTTTAACGTCCGCTCGTTATTGCCAGAGAAATGACATTTGCGTGAAGTCCAGTCGTTACTAACACGCGTCACGTTACACAGGGAGCCGGGTGCCCCCATAACCCTAGCAACATAAGGGGCTCAAATAGTTTGTCGAGAACCTACAGTACTATAGATTGACTTTGGTTTCCTTTCTTAGCTATGACTTAGTGCATCTCTATCTCACAAAAGAGGGATGAAAGACATATTTCAGTATGAACGGCTGCGCTGAGCTGCTTCACCTGGTAGATATTCTCTAATCTATGTTAAGCCTTGTTCACATTGAACGTCCTGCAGCGCGTGGCCAGACACGCGTCAGGCCATTCTTTTGGACTTCACCGGGATCATATTTTTTTTCTTTAGTGATCTCGAGAATTTAAAAAAAACCTTAAACAACGACTGATATATTTTACGTTTTGGCAAGACAGTCACCATCAACAGCCTATACTTAAGATTAATTTTATTTAACTAATACTTTGGAAACTCAGTCGGAAATTATGGTTGTGATTATAGTAGAATATAGTGGTGTATGAGAGATTAAAGTCGATTATGGATGATGTAACAATATGGTAGATATGTCGGCCATGACATAACGTTGATTTTAGTATATTTAGGTCGATATTGGTGGAGGTAAAATTGGTTGTTTAAGGTTTGTCAAAAAATGAAGGTCTATGGTAGTACATGGATGTTTGACGACTATATATGGTAGATGGTTGTACAAGGATGTTTAAAGACTATATGGTAGAACATATGCGAGAGCATAACTATGGTAGCTTATCAACGGATTTCCGTACGTACGATCATGAGGGGAATTCCTCCCGTTATATGGGGCAGAATATGTATGGATTACCATGGATTTTAATAATATAGCTGAATTCCCAACATTATCGACAAAAATAATATTGTATGAATATAAGTGTGAATGCGAAACATCTAAAAATTGATATCATAGTGCAAACATTGTGCATATTTTCAGTCTTTTCTTTTCTGTCGATGAAATGTAAAAATTGCAGGGTATATATGGACACTAACGGTCTTGACGTTATTTTTATTTATTGTTTCCCGATTTTTTTTACGCTTAGCCACTTTAGCGTAGTTACCCATTATCTTCATTTTTATTTGTTGTATTTCTTGCTATACAGTGTTGCAATCCTTGATCAAATATTTCCATCTATTTTATTGTTCAAACAGTTCATATCTGTAAAGATTCATCAAGAAATAATTCCCATTAGCTTTATGTGGAAGATGAGATATTTAACATTTCGTACCCTAACAACGGGTACGCCCGAAAATTATCAATCGAGTTGTGACTTCCTCTAAACTGGGTAGAGTAGCTCTATACCGACTTAGAGTTAAAGAAGTTACATATAATTGTGCGTTAACTGCACCGACTGGTTCAAGCTCCTGCTCTAGCATCGTTCTGAAGTTTAGAGCCTTAGACCATTCTGAGCTGCAGGCCTAACACGCATGAAATAATTAGACTATTATTATAAACAACTAATTATCTGCAAACAAAGCAGGCCTCGACTGCATAATATGTCAACAACTAAAAAAGTTTATATTGGTAAAATATAGTTGTATCATTCGCTGAACACAGTCGATTTTGGTTGTGAACGTTTTTTTTACGGTTCACTATGGTAGATCATGGTTGTGAAGCTAAAACCTTAATAGTTGTAATTGGGTATTTATGGTTGGGAATTATGGTTGACAATATGGTCGAAGGTTGTGACATCTCTACCATACTGCACTAGATAAATTGTTGAATATGGAGGATATTTCGATAATAAACAACCAAAGTCTCGACCATAATCATAGTTGTTCTACTAAAATCACAACCATAATTTCCGACTGCGAAGAAACCCTTAAAATCAATCGCAGCCACTGTACATACAATAACCTGATTCACACCAGTTCACTGCCAGCATGGTTTCATTACAAAATCTACTGGTGGTAGGAATAGAAGTTATTTCGCTTACATTGAAAATGAAATGGAAGTAAAAAACAAGTTTCACTAAAATGAACTAAGAACTTTAGTTCTCATGTATGAAAAGATAACTGACATCAGTCTGGCGATCTAAGACTCAGTAACTGTGACTGGTATTCATAATTAACCTTCCCAATCAGTCACACAATAAATATCGCTGTTAAAAAGATATCGGTAGCCGAGATCATAAGAATATTTTCAAGAAGATAATCTCTTGCTCGGATGGGCACTGCATTCAGTGTGAACAGGCCTGTGGACCTATCGGAAGATCCAGTATGAATTTCCGAACTTAACGGTCAGCATTATTTACGAAGTTCACCATTGCAACAGGCATGATATTACCTGTACAATCTGGGTCTTCCGCGGACTTCTGTGAGTTCTGTCTGCCTTTGGAATATTTTTTTGTGCCGCTGCATCTATCAAGAAAAACAGTTTTAATGAAAATGCGTTGGAGCTGGAATTTAATTCATGAAAACATAGGTGACGTGGATCGCACTACTTGACAACCATAATTAAAAAAACTTTTTTTTTTTGACTGTCATGAAAAAACTCCCTGCAATGCTGTTCCAGCTATTATCCTTCAAAAAGTGACAATGACCGTACAGTGCGAGCAGAGTCTTCTCTACACAAGTACTTGATAACTGTATCATTTCCGTATGCCTTGTGCTGGACTGTCTTT
Source organism: Parhyale hawaiensis (assembly GCA_001587735.2). Taxonomy (NCBI): domain Eukaryota; kingdom Metazoa; phylum Arthropoda; class Malacostraca; order Amphipoda; family Hyalidae; genus Parhyale; species Parhyale hawaiensis. The sequence continues at coordinate 10,306,894 of LQNS02278001.1, forward strand.
TGAGGCGCCAATGCTGCCTGGGCATTTAAACTAATGTCCATTGTTTCTGGCATTAATAATTTCCTAGTAATACCATTGACTGAATAGCAGCCGATATATTTTATTTTTTGCTATATCTAAGTTGGTCTCTCGGTATTCACCTGACTCATAGACTCGTCTAAGTTTGACGCAAACAGGGAAGTACTGTACAGTTGGGTTTAATCCGTTACGTACATGTGAACGGTACTAAGATTTAGCAGGGAATACAGGTGCACGGTCATATTTTAAATACGGTATGCTGCAACTTATCGGAATTTGCAAAAAATATCTATTGCAGTAACGTTATCAAAGGTGAAACTATCCGCGATAATAACAGTAATAATTGAACTACACAGGAATTTAAAGTGACTTGTAGTAGTTAGCCAGTCTGCAAACCTACACAACTCCAACCCAAATGTTGTTTTCAATGGGCGTCCACGTAAGAAACAAATTTGGGCTATCCTCCAGTCTATTCATTTATTAATATTATAATAATAAACTATATTTAATGCTCTTGGAGACATTAGAACACTGAATTGCTACATGGTACACAAGAGGATGTATCTAATTTCTAGGTTACAAACAACGGACACGTCGCACTGGTCTTACATTCTGAACATCATTACGCCCCATTGCTTGGCCTCCGTCAGGTATGCGCTCCCAAAGTAGAAACATATTAGGTAGTTTGTGGCCAGAGCATTACGGGTGGCTTTTATTAATGAGTGTTAGAGTTTTCAATCTTGTATTTTAGGCTCAAGGCGCATTTTCTGGTTCTGACTCTGAGACAATCAGTGTACTTTTGGGCTAATATTAGACTTGCACCATTAGACCTAGGCACTTTCATTAATATGCGTAATATGTCTTTGCAAGCAGTACGCAAGCGCTCAGTGGCTTTCCTTATAAAGTTACACCACAGTGAGTTACAGTACAGGGGGTAACAATATTGTCTGAAAAGCCGGTATTTGACGTCTTCAGAGCAGTGACCAAATTTCCGAACAAACATATTATCAACTCCATGGAGCTTACATGTTTCTTTCTCTATATCCTCGTCTCCACGAATATTATCAGTGATTTTGTGACCCAGGTAAGAGAAGCTGTTAACTTACGTAAGCTCCACACCTTTAAAAACAGGATGTGTATGGCCAGGCATGCTACTGCTCTTAGGCCTAATATACATGCACACAGTTTTTACCGTATTATACTCAATACAAAGATTATTCTCTTGCCTCTCGCAGATTGCAAGTAACTTTTATAATCCTGTAGAATGGGGAGAGGCAAGCACCATGTCGTCAACATAACGAAGGGCATTAACTGCTTTATTGTTAATGTGACAGCCTACTCCATAGGCATTCAACTTTGTATTTTTATGTTGGGATCTGCCTTAGAATGGAAGTGCGACTTAGCCGCGTAGACCTTGTAGTTCCGATCGGAACTAAAGATTATAGGATGGTGTCCCGGAGGGTCTTTACGGCTGGTGCTTCAATAACTTCACCCATTTAAGATCACTTACGTTATTTTATCTCCGGAATGACTGATATAAAACTTGTCGTTAGTTAATTCTGGCTAGCAAAGATATTATGTTTATCAATCTTTGCCGGCTGTTAATTTCTACAATTTTATCAATATTTATTGTTGAAAATGCCTATGTAAAACTGCATCTGTCAGTAATGGGAATAATATTCTTTCAAGCGTGCTTTGATAAGTTGTGTATATGTAGTAGCGAATGCTTCCAGTTTAGTACCCAAGTTTTAGTGAAATTGTAAAAGAGAGTGTATGACTAAAACTGTAAATTGGTTAACATTGAGAACACTCCCTTATTGGAATCCTCAACTTCAAGATCATTACCTGACACTGAGCACGCAAGGACAATAAACACATTTGCGAGACGATAAATTCACACTAGCGGGACCCGTAGAAATTCCACGATTGATGACTGTTTTTACTTTTTAAAATAAACCAGACCTACGCTACGCCGTTACAACTCAAATTAGGTTTAATCTAAAGCAGTCTTTCTAGCGGAACTCGCACCGTCTATGTTACCGCGTCACTTGACCCTGACGAACTCCGTCTAACTCAACAACGTCCGTCTATCTTAACATATACGTCTAAGCTAATACCTGTCTTACTTTCAATGCCCCTTGTGAGTTTTAAAATATGTCGCAACACCAATCCTCCACTTCTCCTCAGTGAATTTCATCTAACGTAACGGTTGTTATCTAGCATACCGCACATCCACCTAACTATCCCATCTAATCTAGTAAACTTGTCCAGCACCTCATCTAACATAACGCCCTACAGTTGACGTAAATCACAAAAGCTACGATATTACGCCGCTCATTCAACTCAATGCACGTCATCTAACCCAACGCACCTCACCTAACCCAACGCACCACATCTAGCCTAACACACCTCACCTAACTCAACATTGCTCTTGCCTAACACTCCTCAACCATCTTGACGCTCCTTATATTACCTAACGCTCATCGTCTAGCTAAAGCTCCTTATTCAACATAATACTCCGCATCTAAGCTATCGCTTTAATTGCCGCCAACTCGCCTTGCCTAACCCAACACACCTCATCTATATCGATCGTCACTCACCATCTAACACTGCCCTATCTAACTTGGATGCACCTCGTACAACTTAACGCTTCTTATCTAACCTAACGCTCATCATTTATCCTAACGCTTCTTATCGAACATAATGCTCCTCATTTAGCTTTCGTAAAGCTCTTCGTCCACTGTAACGCTACCCATTCAAGCAATGGAAGTCAACGCTCCTCATCCAATGAAACGCCCCTCACCCGACCAGACGCTTCTCATCCAAATATACCACTCATTATTCAACATGGCGCTCTTCATTCGTTCCCACGCTTTTAAATTTATCTAACTCAGCTCAGGGTGCATAATATGGGCCATTGGCCATAAGGTTAGGTTAGTTAGGTTCGCTCATCCTATTTTAAGGGGAGCAGCGCCCCAAGGGCTTGTGTAGGCTGCCTTTTTCATTAGGTACCGTCGGGTCATCTGTCTTTTGTACCCACTTTGCTTCATTCCTGATTTCATACTCCTTCTGATCTTACTATCATCTCTTCTTCCTCTTCTTTTTGGACGTGCTGTTCTTATGCGAGTTGGTGCCACATATCTGTCGAGACATAAGTAAAGGTAACATCAACTTTGACTGCACCCGCCCCATGGAAATCCACACCCACTGGTTCATGAGGCAAAGATAGGCCGACTTGCCCCAGAGGAGTAAGTGCAGCTGCAGTCTACTATACAGTAGGTCGCTATGAACTATGAGGCCAAAACGGAATGTTCAATCCCCCCCCCCCCCACTTAAGGTAGGTAAACCCACGATAGCTATGCGCATACGCAGATTTGATGGTTCAACGCGCCGAGGCCTTGACAAACACCAAGCCTGGCTTTCGCAGCTGTTCTCGGGTACCTCAGCACAGCTGTGCAACACGCAACATCTGCAGCTACCATGGGTAAAAACTACTAACTATCCCTTCTTTTTCTTCTCTTGAATCACCATAGTTATGTCTAAGGAAGCTTAAACAAGTAATACAATAATAATAATAATAATAATAATCTAACGCTCTTCAGAGCATAAAGCTCCCCATGCATCCAACCCATAGCACCACCTTTAAGAAATCACTCGTCATCTAACGCTGTTTTATTCAACTCCACGCCCCTCATCGAAACTAACACTCCTTCCCCAGCCTACCGCTCCTCTTCTAACATGACTTTCTTTGTGTAGCTTAATGCACTACATTTAATCTAACGCTCATCATCAATCGTAGCGCTTCTCATTTAATAACCTCACGCTCGTCACTTAACCTAACATTCCTCCCTCCAGTCTCACGCTTCTTGTCAAACTAACGCTCCCCATCTACTCTAACACTCACAGCTCACATTCCAATCTATCACAATTCGGTCTAACTCAATGGTCCGCAGCTAACATTACGCTCTTCACCTAACTCTACGCTCGTCACAAAACCTAACGAACTTGACGTACGTGCGGTACCTTCTATTCATATTTCTTTCAATCGTAGTATCTCACCATTCATGACTGCGTTTCTCAAACTTCGTTTCCTTTCACTGTCTCATAAATTTGCTCTTCTATTTTCATAACTGTTTCATTCATTCATTAATTCAGTCACGAGAAATATGGAAATTTTTCGGTACCTAGTCACTTTTTAGTTTTGCTAAGGAAGTTCTGTTTTTTGTGGAAGTTTTTCTATCTGTCATCAAGATAAAACTAAAACTAAAAAAGATTTGGACAATTTTTATGAAATTTACATGACATGTGAGTTGAAACAAATGAATAAATTTTGGTGAAGATCTGTTCGTTTGCATTATTTGCTTGGTAATATGACTCCAACGTTTTTGAACAAATCTGCATGAAATTGCAGTAATTTTTGGGAATAATACAGAAAAGAACTGACCGAATCTTTGTAATCTGTAAGTCCATTAGTCAAAAGTTATGTACAGATATCCATTAAATTCACAGGATTTGTTACAAATACTCGAAAGTACAAATGACTACATTTTGGAGAAGATCAGTTGGTTCGTATGTGTGTATGGTTTTATGTTTTATTATTTGCTAGAGCTTAACTCAAAAAATTACCAATGCATCTAAAGGAAAATTGCAGGAACTGTCATTAACGTTAAGAGGTACAAATGACTAGATTTAGTTAATGGTCTAAAGGAAACTGTGGATTCAGGACCAACTTGAATTTTTCATGAATGTTTCCACGCTTAGCGGAGGTATTCGCACTCAGAATCTGTTATTTTTTATATTTTATGTATGCGTTAAATAGGCAGTAATTACGCAAACACTGACCAACTTAGTAGTAAATGTCTTTGGTTAAACTTTGCAGGTGCTTTCTTAATATTTTTCGGCTACTTTTCTTTGATACAGCTAGCTCATCTCCCAATTTCTTTGTAAGTAGGTAGCTAATAACTAACTACTGATATAGCCAGGCATTCCATTAATGTATTCGCAAGACAGTTTGCGAAAATTTGACATGGTTTCGTTTAAACATGCGTTCGTAGACAATATACAGGCAGCAACTGTAAATGTAGCTTGGGCCGTGTAAGACGCGACGAAGTTTGAAGACCTGGAAGAGAGCTACATGCAGCTGGTACGTGCGGAAGTTCAACAAACAAATACGTTGTTTTTCATTGATACCCCAGACCGTATCATGCATATCAAGCACTGGGATAAAAAGTATGAAACTAGTTCAACGTCTGACTGCAAATCTAAAACTATGACCTGCGAGCTACACAAGGAGGTTCTAATAGAGAGGAGTGCACCATATCTATTTATCCTACGGGAGCTTTGCGAGTAAACTTTTCGCTTAAACTGGCTGAGTGGCTAATCCAATCAGAGAGTGGCATTGCCTAAGTGAGGCATTGCCTCACTTAGGAATGAGTCCTGAGCTCAAATTTTTGCAGCCATTAACCATCGACAGAATTCCGAGCAGATGGAAGTACCTATGCAAAGGAAACTTGTATCCTGTATACCAGCATATGATGAAAGTAACAGGGTGAGCAGTGGGATATAAATCTTCAGACACGATTGTCTTGCAAAAATATTAAAGAACTGCCTGTCTGTATCTTCCTTAACTGTATGTGCTGACCAAGGAGCTTCTATAGAGAAGGAGGGAGCCCTGCGGCCCAAATACAGATTCGCCAGTGAGTGAATCAGATCTCTTATGGCTGTGAGATCTCATTGGTGGATGTCACGGGGAGCAGTGCGTTTCACGAGGGAGCAGCAGACAAACCGAGAAACAGATATGCGATTGGTGCATACGCGACTGGCTGCAGCCATANGTGCATCCGATGACTGGCTGACAGCCATAAGAGACTCTTTACTGATATGCGATTGGTGCATCCGATGACTAGCTGACAGCCATAAGAGACTCTTGAGCTTCAATGAGCTAGGCTACTGGCTCCCTCCTTCTCTATACAAGCTCCTTGGTGCTGACCACTGCCACTTCAGCCAGTTTAAGATCTCCAAACGCCAGCTTGAGTCACGTGACAAAGCCATGTGCTTACTCGCCCAGGGAAGGCTTGTGCGTACTCCTCCCATTGAAGCTCCTTGGAGCTACAGCAGCTTAATAAATGAAAGCTTGGCTACGGTTCTTCCCTACTGAGATGGTATCTAAAATATCGTATTTTTCTCCTGTCTAATAATTATTGTGAAAGCTTACCTGTCGTGCTAACGAACTAAGGCCGGGGACCCACTGAAAGCAACAAGCGACGCAATGCGACGTTTACGGGAGTCGTGTTGCAACAATGCCCGGGTGTCGGGAGGCATCGCAGTTGCGGCGGTACGGAGACAGCAGACCGCTGTACCCTCCGTTACATTTTGTCGTGTTTACAAATTTATCGCGTTGCACGTCGCTTGTCTTGTCAGTGTGGCGGCGGCCTAACGAAGGAAGGAAGACTGGAAAAAAGGGAGGAACAAGCAGAATTAAAATATAACTTGCTGCACCCGTGGAAATTCCACGGTTAGTGAATATTTTCATTTACCTTATTTAACCTGATGCAATAATTATTAGACAGGAGAAAAATACGATATTTTAGATACCATCTCAGTAGGGAGTTTTCTCATATCTAAACCACCCAGTCTGAACTAACGCCTCCCGCTTAACCCAGGCTATCCTCATACAGTCCGTTTACCTTACCTCTCGTCAAATTTTTCCTAGTATTTCGATTTCATCCCTGAATGACACAATTGTTAAGTCACCAACGAACTCGAACTTTTGTTTTGATAAAGACATAGAAATACGACTGTACATATTGCAACATTCTCTTACAGTATGTATTTGCACGCTTTATCTAAGCTCTGTTTCCCACTCTTTACAGATAATTTAGCGCTCCATAAAGTCACACATTCCAATTTACCGTCGGTGTTTCGATTTTTTTCTCATTACTTTGGCACCAGAAGATACTGTTCCGTAGTCCATAAGTTTTCTGCTTTGTTGATTGTGATATAGCTATATAGTAGCTTAAAGACAACACATTCGGTCAATTTTCCACTCGCAACAGGGTCATCTTCTGAGCTCAAGATGTCATTATCTTGTATTTGCTCAGGTATCACACTGTAGACAGTAGAGGCGGATGCTTTGGCGGCAGTGCAATCGCACAAAAAAAGACTGCAGAGCAAATAAGCCCAACACAACCCTTTCTGTTTACCCGTGCCGTATCATAGCTACGCAACTGGCCTTACAGTATTACCTCCGTCAAGGAGGTTATGTCTTCGTCTTGTCTGTCACCAACATAACTCAAAAAGTTGCCTACCGATTTGGACGAAATCTATAGGGATTGTTAGATATGTTAGAAGAAACAGATGATTACCTTTTTGTGAAGATTTGTCCATTCGTTTGTTTGTTTGTCTGCCTCATTTTTTTCAATGCCATAACTCAAAAAGGTATGGATGGATTTGACGAAATTAACATAGTTGTTAGGTATATAACAAAGGGTAGATGACCAAACTTTTGTAATTATCCATTTGTTCGTTTATCCGTTTTTCACTGATTTTAATTTTATGCTTGTGAGCACAATAATTCAAAAAATAATAAATGGATCTTAATGAAATATGTGGAGGTTGTTAGTAATGTTAGAAAACATATATGATTGAATTTTGGTGCAGATCGGTGTGTTTTTTCGTATATTTGACTGTTACTTGTCATAGCATTTGTTAACGATGTAACTCAAAAAGTTATCAACGGATCTTCAAGAATATTGCACAAACTGTTGTTACTATCAAAAGGCACAAATGATTAGATTTTGGTGATTATACAAAGAAAATTATCGTTTCAGAGCCAATTTGAATTTTTCGCTACCGCTGCCTCACTTTGCGGAGGTATGCACTCTCAGAGTGCTCTAGTTAGAAATGCCATCCGTTGCCTGCAAAGCGAATAGAATGGTGTGAAAAAAATGAAAAATCCGTAGGTAGATATGATACGGGGGAAATAATGTATATTTGAAGCCCAATCCCTAAATTTGTTCTCTTTATTAGTGAAGATCGTGACACAAAAGGTAGGTACGAACGTAGGTATTAGTGAATTAATATATAGATATTACTTCGGCTACTATATTATCGTCGCTAGAATGCTCAAAACAGTAGTTCCGGGTGGTAATCTGGCGATAAACCGCCGGCTGAAGCGATAAATTTATCTCGTAATTATCACTGATTTTCAGGAGATATCGGCGTAAATTATCGATACGCCATCGATTTCGGAATTTAAGGTACGGCATGCCATTTAAGCCTTTCCAAGCAAGTTATAACATGTGGCGTAAAATATACTGTCATGCTGCAGAATCACTCTACCGCGTCTCTGTCAATACAGCGACCGTTTTTATTTCAATGCTCAGCACAAATGAATCATTATTGTTGTCATTCACGGCCCTCGCGTTTGGTGCGTTTGGTTCGAGTATCTGACAGAAGTTTTCAGGAAGCCTTGCCCATATTTCCTGAATTCAGATTTTTTATTACATCACAGTTTTCTTTACTTTCAGCATCAAAATAATTATTTTTCGTGTGTCTCCGCAGACTTTTGTGTATTTCCGATAGGGCAGACAGGGCAGGGTCACCGTGGGTCTCTGGAATTCTTCGGTCGTCAGCTGCGGGTTAAAAAAAAAATAGTGTAGTAAATTCGAAATGTTCAGCACTTAGGAAAACAAAGTTGTTGACATTCCTAGCGATGACACGCGCTGAATATATATCAAGCTGGAACTACACGCAAGTAGCTCTGAGACTACCAACTGTTGGCAATCCGCGAGAACTTTTTCAAGGTCCTCATATATGAGAGACTTAACTGTTCACAGTTATAGATTTAAGGCAAATCACTTGAAAGTTCTCAAGTAAAGTTCTCAACTGCCGTATAGATGTTCATGGGGAAATTGCATAACAAGTTCTGACGTTCATGAAGAAGAGGCGCGTAAGGTTATGAATAGAACCCGAATCTCTGGTCCTAAAAATGTGGTAAAATAGCGCTAAAATCTCGTCAAAATAGCACTTAAAAAGTCGGTATTGCAGGTATCATAGCAAAATAGTTTTTATATCAAGCAAAACAGTTCTTCTTTGTAGCAAAATAGCATGAAAGACTTTGCAAGTTTTGGCTAAAACTCAGCAGTTTTCTTTCATTTGTAGCTTTAAAAAAAACTGAGAGGGGGTTATTATTTTAATCAAAAACAAAGTTTTTTTTTCACTCAACCTATGCGCACATTGCATGAACTTGGAGCTATATACTGGAGCTGCGAGCTTTCTTAATAATGTTCAGTCTTGCAGTATATATATATGAATGAAATAAAACAATTTGATTAATATTTAACAACTAACGTAACCCTAGGTTACCTCACGTCAGGGTCAGGTCAGGGTTACATCAGGTTAGGTCAGGTTATTCACTAAAAGAACTCTCCTGGGCCCCTTCATAAGCTCGGTGCCGCTCATCTCATTTCCCCAACACAAGATTAAAAAACAAAAAACAATAAAATACAGACAAGACTCATGGTTTGAATTATATAGGGGACTCCGGTATGTATCTAAAATGCTGTATTATAATAGGAACCTGACCAAATGCTCGGTTACAAGTTCACTCCAGCGCTGGACTGTTCTAGGAGCTTACCAAATAATTTAGTGTTTTACATGAAATAAAAAAACAATTCCTACTGCCATAATGTCTCATAAATACAGTGCTTCTACAGATAACATGAACTGATTGCATAATGCATATTTGTCCTACCTTCACGACTGTAAAATGTCTAGCATAATATAATGCTGCGGTTATCCATGTACCCAATCTCTTTACAATAGGCTGTGTGGGAAGGGGCACATCAGGAGCCTTCTCTCTGAAGATTTTGTATCCACTTGGGGCCTTCAGGAATAAATACATTTTTTTTTTGCTGGTTGATAATAGTTTATCAAGGTCCTGGACAGGGATGTCGCGAAGGATACAACATTGGGGGGGGGGGGAGGACACTGAAAAATACCGACTGACTTCAACTATCAGTCATATTACCGACTGGAATATATATATATATAGTGCACGAGTACTGTAGGCTATAT
>LQNS02278001.1:10341586-10353169 GCA_001587735.2 Parhyale hawaiensis
ATACGCTGTCGTACAGGAATGCTTGTTTATGTGCTGAGGATAAGGCTCGGTCGCCGTATAGAAAACTGGCGCTTTCACGATCGCTGTGCATGGGACATCGTGAACAGCGGCCTTAAGTTTGTGCGACTTTTGTAGAAGTAAACGCTCTGGATCTAGTAAGCCAAACAACACGATGCTCTTGCTGCATCTTGAGGAAACATTGGTTAGATTACGACTGCGCACTTTGACACTATGTCACAGAGATCACTGCATTTCGTATTGGGCACATTTATTTGTTGAGTACACTGCAATAATTGTTTGTGTAACTCGAGATCATGCCGTAGGCAACATAATTAAGACACTGGAACAAATGTTGGCATGAACACATTGAAGCGCTGTCGAATAGGGAATGGTTTCACTGATGAAATTCGAGACTATGAGACATAGTTCTCAAATTGACAATTGAAGCATTCAGCGTCTAAGCACTGCCGAAGGACACACGGTGCTCATTCGAGGAATAATGTGGAAGATATTTGGCAGCAAATACACGATGATGCACTAAGTTTATGACACTCCGAGGCTACAAGCTGGGCAAACACCAATGTAAGTTGTGTGATAGCACAAATTTGTTGCCTGCTCACGCCGAGCGCGAAGTAATGTTAATTCAGCTTGTTACAAATGACTTAGCATGCTGCTGAGTACGGGGACCAAAGGATTGAATCTCGAAATTTAGAGCCAGGCTGAAAAGGGTTTAATAGGACGGGCCTCCCCTTCCCCTTGACGGGGAAAGGAGGGACGCTAGCGTGCGTACGCCCTAGGCTCAAAGCCAAGACTAACTTATAACTACCATCTACGCCTTACATCTTAACGGACTATGTACATTTTTTCAGACTTCGGGCGAGAGCCGTGACCAAGATTTGTTTACATTCAGAGTGCTGAGCCGTGGACACCCTCACGTTCTAAGGCACTTACTCGTGACATTGAATAGATGCCTCTACCGCCGTCAACGGTTTTTCACGTCGAACATTACCCATTCGCGCACGAACGTTCAACACTACATTCCTACTTGATAAAACCTATTTTCTAGAGACATGAATTACTTTCCTTTGTGTAGCTATATGTAGTCGTACAAATCTATATTTATGTATGTGTATATATATATTTTTTTTTTGGGGGGAATCCATGTTTTCGTAACACCCCCAAGTTACTTGATGGATTTACGTTTCCTTTAATTTGGTCCAGGGCAACCTTGTCTCATAAAGAGAGATGATTTTCCCGGGATGTTATTTTTTGAATGTGACCTTGAGAATTCTACAATAACTTTCAAGCAATGACTGATATCTTTTATCCTTTGGCATTAGATACGCAATCTACAGGAGAAGTTTTAATGAAGTATATAAAGATGGAATGAGGTATTGGAGTGATTTATTTACTTATAATAACATCTCTACAGACTAAATGCACAATGAAGTTGTAAATTAACCCTTTCCACTTGAAAATGAAGCTAGCGTCATTTCAAATTTTGCATAACAGGTTGCCTCATTTCGTATCCAGTGCATCATAATTAAGCTATATTAATTAAAAAATCTTTAACATTTTTTTGTGGCACATCTATGTAAGTAACTCCGGTTTAGTTTATAGAGAGTTTCGTAATATTTCAGTCTGTTGCTTATGACATTACCTAAGTTATTTGGTATATCAAGAAGAGTAAATGACTAAGTTTTTGTGTTTGTACCTCGGTGTTACCTCTGTGTTTGATCTTATGTTTGTTACCATAATAACTCCAACAGTTATGTGAACGCATCTTTTTCAAAACACATGAATTATTAGCTGCAATATAACACGCAATTGATACAATTTTTTGTGATTATTGTTTCGGCATTTTCTGTAATTGAATTCTGAAAACACGTGAAATGACTTTCTGTCGATAATTTTTTTCCTTTTCACTTACCGTGTATTTATTTTTTTGCTTTGTTTTCCCTTTCTTCCATGGGTATCGATCGGTAGACTCGTTTATTGACTTGCCTGCTTTGCCCCACAAGTTCCTGTGGTCTAGTCCAGTAATTTGAAGCTGGCCTGCGCCGCATGAGGCTCGACGTGCTAATTTCTCAAGTTTGAAGCGATACCCCTGGTTCCAAGACCGTCCTGCTGCGGAGTTTTCACTGCTTCGCAGGCAAGCGGGTTTCCTGAGTTCGCTCGACTCTGAACCTGAGTCTTAAGCCATAATTTCAATTTATTTTTCGGAAAGCTACCATTAATATCATTCACAGTCACTGTGCTTACTGTGACCCGACTGCTACCAGCTCGCTATCCGCATGTTTCCATTGAGAGACCTACCGGTGCAGGTGGTCGGGTTGGAAATTGATATCGGTTATGTCAGATATTAAATGGAACGGGCACCTACTTTAAATAACCTCCGATTAGCTGAGGACTTTAGTTCTCTTTATTGAGAAACGAACTAGCTTCAGTCGGGCCATTTAACACTTGATAACCGTGACTGGTGTTCATGATTGACTTCCCAATGGATGATACATTGAAATTTGCGATTTAAAAGATCCCAACTGTCGAGATCGTGGAAAAAAACTTAATATGCCCTCGTGCTTGGGTGCGCGCTGCATGGAGCTCAATGTAAACGGGGCTGTGCAGTTAACCACTACTTGAAACGCTGTTTGTACTATCATCAATTACTTGATGAAAGGTGAGTGTCAAACTAGCAAATTTATAATACTACTTTGATGTTTCTGCAGTTAACTTGAAGTATTTGTGAATATTTGTTGTAATGGTTCAATTTAGTATAGATTCAGTAAAACAGAAATGAATTTTTCTCAATGATCATGTCTCTTCAATCGTACATATCTATTGTAGATAAAACAAACATGCAATATTGCCACCTCTTAAATAAAATACCATCGCATTGGAAGCAAATTCATATGCAAGCAAATTTTTGGGAGAGGAGTAAAAATATAATGAAACCAGTACTGCGGAGCATTAAGAGATCCTGCTTTAAAATTAACCTCTGTGAAAGATAGCGTGCATGACAGATACTCTGAGTACCTGAAAAAAGCTTTACTTGGTAAGGTTACTGTCAGTGTATCCCGAGTCTTGCAAATGATTCAGTAGAAATTTTGATCCCATACTTAAAAATAACTCGAAGAAAAAATCACAAAGAGCTTTGAATACACTTATAGTCTCTTCATCAAGTTAAAAGAATACAAGTTCTGTTCGATATGACCACCTTTAGTTACGATAACTGCTTTTAAACGCTTTCGAAATTTGGACACTACACCGATAACTTTTGTTTTTCTAGTGACCCCACAGCCTTTTTGATTTGCTACTTGAGGATGTAACAAAGTTGTGGACTTAAGGACATACTCTTGCTTCAGTTGGCGGCATAAAATAGCAATCTACCGGTTTAAGTTTGGGAAAATGGGAAGCTAAAAGCCTTTCTCGCAAAATTGAATTTTGAGCCTCTTCAGCAAAGCATGTCTTTCGTGCCGTACGGACGGGAGCAGAGTCCAGTACAGGAATTGATCTCCGTTTTCAAGACGTTGCAGTAGGATTCGGCATTCACTTGTTCGTCTTTGAAGAAATTAATAAACGCACATGGTCATGATGCTAGCTGTTTTTTATAGTCACTACAGGATAAACTTTAGTTTTAGAAGAGGTAATAAAACGATCGGTTGGCCCGTTCTTAGGCCTATCCATAGTGAAAATACCTTCATCAGAGAAGTAATTTATGATTTTCCCGTTGGTTTCCAGCCAGTTTAAAACTTGCTCTTCTCCAAACAAACTGTTCCCATCTTATCATTTTGGGAATAAGCGCTTATGACGTTCCTTGGCCATAGAAAGACATACCAAGGTCTTTCAATGCCCGGTGAACTTTAGGACCAGACCTTTTTAGCAAATGTTGACATTGAAATGACTGGAATGGCTTCAGTGCTTCTTTCGAGACCAGGCAGGAAGCGGGGTTTACGAGTTTTATAGTTTCTTGGTCATTGGTAGCTCTGCTATTTTGGCCAATGTTCTCAAAAAAAAAAAAACCTTACAAACATTGTTAACTGTATGCTCAGGATACTGGAGGGCTTTTGCAAATCCTGGCTGGACTGTCTCCTGCACGACGAGTTCACAGATAGCTGAATGTCTGGACTGCTCCATTGCGTTGTGTTTGTCTGAAATCCTTATTACTGATTGCTGATACAACTAAAGCAGAAGTGACATAGGCTAGTGTTGTCAATTTTAGAGTGAAATCGGTGTTGCCACCGCTTTAAAATTTGTACAGTGCTCTAACTTTCAGTAGGAAACAAAGTGCGTGCCAATGTTAGCACTAATTATAATAGTTCAGCACGTTTTCTGACCCCACCAAAGCTGTTTTCATTATTTTTACAATAAAAACTGCAAGTATTTTATGGTTAGGAAAAATATCTGTAGTTTAAACTTAGCATATAACGTAATCACACTACTGTATGGTGGACACTACATCCTCAGAGTTAACCTTTTTTTGTATAAGCAATTAATCATCAGTAAACAAAGCAGGCATCCAGTGCACAATATGTCAACAATTGAAAAAAAGTTTATCTTGGCAGAATATAGTTGTATCATTCGCTGAGCACAGTCGATTTTGTTCATGAATGGTGTTTCTTATGGTTCACTATGGTAGATCATGGTTGTGCAGCTAAAACGTTACTGGTTGTACATTGGCATTATAGTTGGCAATATGGTCGAAAGTTGTGACATATCTCTACCATAATGCACCCCATAATTGTTGAATATGGTCGAGATCTTTAGCTGTTTATAGCTAAAGAACTCGACCATAATCATAGTTGCTCTACTATAACCACATCCATGATTTCCGACTGAGAGGAACATAACCTACTTGGCGGAGGTAATAAAATAGCAACGAGGAAGGCCGAGGCGCAGGGACGACTGCTATTAATTTTCTCGCTTAACATTGATGCTAATGTTTAGGAATGAAATTTACTAAGCACACGACATGTCTGGATGCTTTAAAGAAAAATCCCAACAGTTAAAATGTATGCGCTGACAATGTCTTATAATGAGGATATCACAAGGAAGTAAAAGCTTGCAATAAAAGCTGGGTTAGAAAAGCAACGCTTTAAATTTTACCGAGTGATCTTGAGTGTTACAGAATCCATGCTACTATAATTTATCAGTGCTAAGGACCCACGCTTTCATTCACCTAATTCCTTTAAAACGTTCCACCTGGTGACTATCATATGGTGTAATATCAAACGTTCCACTTCATCACCACCATTGATAACCATCGGAAAAGCTTTTAACAACTGATTAGGTTGGTTGGTTGGTTGGTTGTTGTAGCTGGCATTCGTCCCTATTGTCTCTTGTATAGTCCTGTACGCACGCTGCCCGCAATGGCCTCCTGCGGCAGTGGTTCTTACCTGCTCTGCTGACGGATGTTTGATTAGAGTGTTTACCGATCTCTTGACATCGTTGGCAGATAGCAGGCACAGAAGCACTTTGTATGCCTTTTCCTTTTAGTTTTTATTGTACTCGTTCCGGTTTCCAAGCCCCCAAGGACAATATAACGATGATGTAAGCTGCTAGCGATGTCAGTACACGAACCACTAGTTATAATGGGAACGGAGATCTAAAGATAAGTGCCGAACGTGGTATTCTTTCTGTACCGTGGAGCACCATCTCAATTCTGTTATCAAAGAGATCAGCCTAAAATACCACTGAGTTGTTTGCAGTATCTTTAACGTTTCGCTTACCAGAATCAACACTAATTTTAGTAAGCATAGCACCAATTCAAACTTGAGAAAGCGTTGGTCTGATGCGCTAAAAGGTTCACCCTTCTGTCGATTTTTCATTTACGCCGAATAACATTTCTACATGCAACTAAATTTATTTACCTCCATAAAAAGACCCCAATGTTCAACATCGCATGGCAGTTGTCGAGTGAAAAAAAAAAAATAGTCTCCACCCACCTTAGCCCATAACTGTACTTCTTCACGCATCTCTTGCATGGATCTGGCAGTAGATATTACTTCCATTCCAGCTTAGTAATTGTATGATGTTGAAACTGTGCTGAAACGTGCTCTATCTCCACTCAATTGAAGAACTCAGTCTATTTTTGCACCAATGTTGGAAAATCCGCAGTTAGTGGCACATCAGACAATGACTGGCTAGTACCTGGTCTTAAATATAAACCATAGAACCCAAAAGCGTTCATTTAATATCTTCACCTAGTTTATAATTGAACTAGATACAGCAACAGTTGGAGTTGCCAGTTCTGGGACGGTTCATATTACTGAACTTCATCACTTATAGGATAATCATAGTTTTAGTTAACAATGCTAAACTGACACTTTTTTTTATAATGCTGCGTCCAAGGCTCCTCGCAGTTTAACTTGCAATAGCGGCATATCCTCATTTTTATCTGCATCTTTCTTTATATCAGTAATTTCTTATGGTAAATTATCACTTCAGTCTTCAAACTACATCTGTAAACATATTAACAAGCAAGTAAAATCAAAAGTATTCAATTCGAGGCACTCTACTACGTACGAATCAGCGACTGGAAAAGTAAACCATTGCAGAAAATACTGAGTTTCAATTCACTTGATGATGTCAGCTAGATGTAGCATGGAGACACTGCTAGTTTGCCT
This sequence comes from Parhyale hawaiensis, assembly GCA_001587735.2. Classification (NCBI taxonomy): domain Eukaryota; kingdom Metazoa; phylum Arthropoda; class Malacostraca; order Amphipoda; family Hyalidae; genus Parhyale; species Parhyale hawaiensis. The sequence continues at coordinate 10,348,210 of LQNS02278001.1, forward strand.
TTCTGATCGTAGGGCGTAACCATATAATGATCAAATGTTCATATTCCCTCGAGGCCGATCTGGATGTTAGTGTTTTGATCGCATCCAGTCACCCAATCGTTTACTTGTGTTACTGTGCCATAGAAAGAGCAGAAGAATTCACTGATTTTAAACTTTACTTCACTGGAGATTTGAAGAGATTTCTGTAATTTGACAAGCGACACTTGCCATGCAAGGAAATTGATTAGACGGCTAACAAATAAACAATTTCTGGCGGCAGACACACAGTTGTGTCGACAACGACGATGCAAAACATTCGAATAATTGGATGAATGAACAATCTTAAAAGACTGAGATGTAAACAGGCTCTTATTACATCCGCCAAGAAGGTTATGTTTTTGTCGTGTTTCTCTGTCTCTTTGTCTGTCTGTCACCAAGATTACTCAAAATGTTATGAACGAATCTTAACGAAATTTACAGAGATTGCTAGGCATGGTCACAGTTACAGATGATTAATATTTTGATGAAGTTCCGCCCTTCTCTATGTTTGTTCCTTTGTCTGCCTCATCTTTCTTAATGCCATAACTGAAAATAATAAGGACGGATTTATATGAAAATGATATGAGTTGTTAGGTATATTACGAAGAGTTAAAGACCAAATTTTTATGAAGATCTGTCAGTTCGTTCGTGTGTGTGTCGCTGTGTTTGATTTCACGCTTGTTTGCAAAATATTTCGAAAAAATATGCATGGATCTTCATCAACCATACAGGCCTTGTTAGTAATGCTAAAAGACATATGTAAATGATTCAATTTTGGTGATGATCGGTTAGTCCGTTAGGGTGTTTTTGACTTATGTTTGTCATATGTTTAATGTTTGTTAGCAGCATAACTAAGAAAGTTATGAGCGTATCTTCACGAAAATTACAGAAACTGTCAATACTATCGAAAGACAAAAATGATTAGATTTTGGTGTTAATACAAAGAAAATCATGGTTTCGGAACTAATTTGATTTTATTATTACCACGCCTTGCTTGCCCGAGGTATGAGCGCCTAGAGTGCTCTCGAGCTTCAAGTCAAATCCTTGTGTAATTACTGATGAGTGGTAATGCTTAATTTCTCCAAGTTTGAAGAATGCTGCAGTTATGACAGTTCAACGTGGAAGGACAGCAAATTTTACTTGAAAACTTGCCTGGCGACTTCATAATAGCATTGTAATGATTTATGCTAGCAGCTTCAGAGCGCTGTCTCGCTGGCTGTCTTGCGATCAAACGTTCAATTCCCAACGATGGAGGCAAAGCACATCTAAAATTTGTAGCTCACTGAGAGGGCACTTACCTAACCGGCAACGGCTAATGGAAGACGAGTTGTCATGCTAATGTTCCGAGTTGGTGCCAGAGCTCTGACAAGCTACGATTGACGAACGTGCACGTCTTTGGGTCCTAGTGCGCATATATTACGTCGATTAATGAATAACTTCCGTTTTATGATGTGTTATTACCTCCACCAAGGAGGTTATGTTTTCGTCGTGTTTGTCTGTCTCTTTGTCTGTTTGGCTATTTGTCTGTCTGTCTGTCACCAAGATAACTCAAAAAGTTCTGGACCGATTTAGATGAAATTTACAGGAATTGTTAGGTATGTTAGGAGGAACAGATGCTTAACTTTTGGTGAAGATATGTCCATCCGTTTGTTTGTTTGTCTGCCTCATTTTTCTCTCTGCCCTAACTCGAAAAGTTATGGATAGATTTTTAGGTAATAAAGAGTAAATGGCCAAATTTTGGTAATGATTCGTTTCTTCGTTCGTTCGTTTGTCACTGTTTTTTATTTTATGCTTGTTATCACAATAACTCAAAAAATAGTGAATGGATCCTTATGAAATTTATAGAGTTTGTTAGTAATGTTAAAAGACATAATGATTCAATTTTGGTGCAGATCAGTTGGTTCGTTTGTATGTTTGACTCATGTTTGTTAACAGATAACTCAAAAAGTTATGAACGGATCTTCAAGAAAATTGCACAAGCTGTTATTACTATCAAAAGACACAAGTGATTAGATTTTGGAGTTAATACAAAGAAAATTATGGCTTCAGAGCCAATGTGAATTTTTTTCTACCGTTGTCTCGCTTGGCGGAGGTATGCGCTCTCAGAGTGCTCTAGTTCGACGTATAATACCAGCCGAACTAAAACGCACTCATTCCCTTGTTTTCTGTATTTTTTTTCTCTGAATAGCTTTCTGTAAAGACCTAAAGAGATGAAAAGCAGTTGGAAAAGGACAGGAGAATGTGGTGGAGGGGGTACTGCACACCAGCCGAGTTGTAAAATTTCTTTCTTACGTCACTTCCACAGCGTGTTGTTTTGCGCTGTCATGAAGAAGAATGACAGTTTTTCTGCTGACAAGTGCTTGACATATATTAATAAAGTTTTCATCCACGCGCTGCAATTGCTCAAACCACAAGTTTATATTTAGTGTTTCGTTGTGACCCAACAACTCATGATAAAGCGGAATATTATATAAAAAAATTGGAAATAGTGTCTGAAGAAAAATTATATTTACACCAGGGACCAGTGTACAAGGGTTTCCTTCCCAGTCGGAAATAATGATTGTGATTATAGTAGAACAACTATGATTATGGTCGAAATTTTTGTAGTTTAATTTCGATATATCCTCCATGTTCAATCATTTATGGGGTGCATTAGGGTAGATATATGTCACAACCTTAATTGCCAACCATAATTCCAGACCATAAACACCCAATTAGAACCATAAAGGTTTTAGCTGCACAACCATCATCTACCATAGTGAACCGTAAGAAACACCATTCACAACCGAAATCGACTGTGTCCAGCGAATGATACAACTATATTCTACAAAGATCAACTCTTTCAACTGTTGGCATATTATGTCCTGGATGCCTGCTTTGTTTGCTGATGATTAATTCGTTAAACAAAACAGGTAATTTATACGTGCTAGTTAGGCCTTCAGCTCAGAATGGTGAAATCCTCTAAATTTCAGGACGATGCTATAGAACAGGAGCTTGAACCAGTCTGTGCAGTTAACCGTAGTTTATATACAATTTCTTTAAATCTAAGCTGGCATGCAGCTATACGACATAGTTTAGAGGAACTCACTAGTCGATGGATGAATATTGGCCGTACCCGTTGTCAGGGTACGTAAGGTTCAAGGGATACAGCTGATAAATATAAATGAAATGATGGGTAACTACGCTAAAGTGGTAAAGCGATACTAAAATTAAGAAGCCGTAGACGCAGTTAGCGTCCATACTTACGCTACAATTTTTTGCAATTCATCGACAGGAAGAAACTGAACATGTGCACAAATTTTGCAATATAATATGAAATTTTAGATGTTTCGCTTCCAAACTTATAGTCATACAATAATATTTTGGTAGATTATGTTGGGAATTCTAGACATATTATAATCCATGCCAACCCAAACACATTCTTCCCCGAGTAATTGGAGGAATTCCACTCATGATCGTACGTAAGGGAATCCGTTGATAACCTACCATGGTTATGCTCTAGCTGCTAACATATATAGTCTTCAAACATCCATGTACTACCATCTACCATAATTATACAGTCTTCATACAACCATGTACTACCATCGACCTTCGTTTCCTGACAAACAAACAGCCAATATTGCCTTTACCAATATCGACCTAAATTTACCAAAATCAACGTTATGTTTTGGTCGATATATCTACCATATTGTTTCATCATCCATTATCGACCGTAATCTCTCATACACCACTATATTCTACTGTAATCATAACCATTATTTCCGACTAGGTAGTTGAGTGTGAGGTCAAGTAGACTCTACCTTTACTTTGCTTAATCTGTACTTCTTAGGCTTTGTACCATTAAATAAAGTAATTTATTGGTTTAAAATATAACTTGGCATAGACTACACGATACTTGACGGCCCATTCAGGTTTGCCAGTGTGGTTGATGGAAAATTGACTAAACTTCGATAAAATCGTTTCCAGTCAACAAAGCGCCTTCAAACAATACTCAAACTATTCTCGCTAATAAAAAAATGTTCTTATCAGCAAGAAACACAAGTTCGTAACTATATATCAACTATGGATGACGGTAAATTTATCCTAAGCACCAAAATGACCTGGAATTTGCTCAAATAAATTTTACTATTTACCACTGGCCAGTGTAAATGTATTCTAGCTTCTTTCCAAAATATCATTCTTGAGTTTCCAAGAACAGTTTTTTTTTCAAGTCGCTATGTTGGCTGGAAAAGATTTTATCGCGTTTTTACCACTTTGCCTCAGCCTCACTTGCGAGGATGGGGCTGGTCGAAATAGCGCAGAAAAACAGTTCTAACAGCTCTGAAAAGAAGTTTTATAGTCCGTAGAAGAAGTTATTACTATAGCGAAGTTAGTGCTAAGGTTTTTGTTTTCTTTCATCGGGCATTTAAGAAAGCGTGGCTGAAATAATTTTGGACCTACTATTGTGTTTCAATATTTTTTGTTATGAACATTAGGTAGGAAATAAAACCAATTGTATGTATTTATTTATTTATTATGAACCAACTAATAAGTGAAGAAGCAACACAAAAACAACAAAACAAGAATAGTCAACAATCAGAATAAGTGAAAATTATAAATCATTACAAAAAATCACTAACATTTTGTTAAAATTTTTGGTCATAGTGCATAAACTGCACTTCTGGATTTTCGATATTTCCAACAAAAGTGTAACATGAATTAGTACGTAACAACATTGATAATCATATTTCGGATGGGGGATATCCATTTTTGATATTTTTAACAGTGTGTTCACTGAAATTAATTTGTAAGATATATATTTAAAATAATTTCTTCGACAGGCGATGTACATTCGCCATCTTCCGCCTTCCTGCGTAACTATGCAAGCAAAGAACAAGCAAGCCCGTAGACTGCAGTGCCATATTGTGCTCTGTTGAGGCTTGTGGTGGTTGTTTTCGATATT
>LQNS02278001.1:10353297-10365420 GCA_001587735.2 Parhyale hawaiensis
GTTATTAAAACGGAGCCCCAAACATTATTTTTCGGCTATAACGGCGCTCTTACTCATAAGGTTAGGCTAGCAAGGTCTGGTTCTTCTAATATCCTATGAGAAACCTATAAAAAACAGTGTACACTGATATGACTCTTCGCCGCCATGTTTGTTGAAAGAACTGCTGCTGTTATGGTGCGAAGACCAACATTATGAGCTACGACATGTTCACATTTTCCTTTAACAATCTCACCAGTACTACAGAACGCAACCTTCATCCTGCTGATTGATGTTTCGGATACATCTAGCGCTTCTAGTAGGGATAAGTTTCTTTCTTCCAACTTTGTAACGGATAGTGCCGGAGAGCAAAAGTTTACCGATATCTAGGTCAGATTATTTAGAGTTGTTTCTTCTCCCATCAACTGTTGAGTTATTCGAATTGTACTTGCGTCTTCTGGATCGAACATGTTGATGATTTTTCCAAATCGGAATGTTGACACCAACGAAAGCATGACAGAGATCCAAATAGAATTGAAATTTCGGCTCAGGAACGTTGTCGTTGCTTTCATCTACTCTAATCTGATTCACTACATTAGACAAATTACGTGTATGCTTCGCAATTTGAAAATGGCCTAGAATATTAAACCTACGAGCACAGTTCAATTGAATATTACACGGTTTACATCATGCAGTACATCACGACCGAACTCCTCAATCAAACTTCTAATACGAACAGCTTCACTTTGTTTCACTTTGGGCATTGTTTCTTCTTCACCCCGAGTGCACTGAACTGACAATGACTAGTAGAAGTGTCATAGTACGTTTTCAATTCTAAATTACCAAAAACTGTGCATGCAACCTGACAGTAATACAAATGGTTCATAAATTGTATCGTTAATTTAGAAAATATTTTATTCCAGACATATCTCACATGAAAATAAACACTTTATAGTCGTTTGAACCACAATTACCAGTTTTATATCTTCATCTGTAGTCAAAATAGCTCTCATAGCGTTTAAGCTATTAGAGCTATTTAACAATGTTTTTATGGTCAAAATAGTTCTAACAGCATTAAAACTAGCAATCCGGGCTTTACTGTTCAGTATCGTGTGGTCTGTGGACTTCATGCAGGGAATGGCATTGCAACAGCTATTGCTGCGATATTACTGTAAAAACAGGAGTCTAAATTTATTGGCGGCGGTAATTCGAACGTTTGAATTTCGTTCTCGCGAAGAAAATGTGTCTTCGGACCTGGAGTTCAGTGCATATCTATACTATAAGAGTGTTGCCGCGAGATGTTGTGCTAGGCTGCGAAGTATCCGTTTCCCCGGGGCTTTTTTTTTTACCTGGGTTGTGCCGTAGGAAACAGTTGGGGAAATCGAGTGATTATATTCGATGTCCTCTGTTTGTTACGGTGCTAGAGGCTGGTGTTACAAACGACATAACTGCAGAACATTGTGAACACCCACTGTGATTAGCGATGGCCATCAGTGAAGCTAGGTATAGTGACTTGCGAGGCGAGCCGAAACGCAGCTGATGGAGACATTTGGTTTGTTGTGCTAGAGCTCTTCTTTTGACTATCGTGTCAACTGGCCGCTGAGAGAGAACTTGTTAACATTCTTTCAGTGTTTTTTTTTACAGTAAACCTTTTCTGAGGCTCTCACTGTACCGCTTTATTATCTATCAAAGTAATTAGATCAGCAGATAACCTAAGCCAGCAAAAATAGTGTAAGGTGTTCCCGGAGCTCGATCAGAGAAGCGCTGCCCAAAGCGGCGGAAGCAAACTTGCTTTGGACGGGAATCCCTGGCATCAGTTACTGGCGTACAAGTGCGGGATTCGTAGCAAATATTTCACACAGAGATGGGCAGTTGGTAGACTGACCACACCCTAGCTGTACAATTTAACATTCCAAATATACATGAACCTTTGCACATCTGTGCAGAGATATCGATAATATGGAAAGAATCCAACGCAGAGCAACAAAATTTATACCCGAGCAGAGAAACAAGCCGTATAGTGCCGCCTACAGGAAGTGGGCCTGATTTCTCTCGAGCAAAGACGGCTCAAGGGGCACCTATACTCTGACCATTTATCACGGCAGTTCGGACGTGGTATATTCCTGTACAGCTTTGCTAATTCTATGGGTATTTGTGAGATTTTGTTCGGCCCATATCTTAGCCCCGCCCACTACCTGTATGTAGAGAAATCTCAGAAATACCCATAGAATTGGCAACGCGGTAGAGGAATCTGTTCACGTACAAACTGTCTTATCAAAAATGTCCAGAGTACAGTAGAAACATTCAAGTATTTGAATGGCTTCAGCGACGTACCTAAAACGAAACTTTTTGAGAGAAACATTAACAACGGTCAAAAACTCAAGCACAGAGTTCGAAGAACAACCTAAAACTAGCAGTTCCTTCCGTAATTCTTAGTGAACATCTGGAAAATACTCCCTCCGATGTTATCGGTGCGGAGAGTGTCAACGCGTTGAAAATCGTCTTGACAAGCTTTGGAAAAGACACCCTCCACAGCTAAGAACACCTCCTCCAGGAATCACAAACTCTTAATGATCAATGCTTCGGAAGCCACCTTAATCCATAATCTTTTCCGATTTGCTATAAACCGTGCTTGCTTGATCGTATCTTTGGCTTAGATTTTTCCCCCTTTTTCTGCTTTCTCCCTCAGTCAACCAAAGGGCACTGACACAGTGGCAATAGCTCTTAGAGGGCCAGGGCGTGAGTCCCGGGGGCTCTGTGGGCATATGGGCCTGTTGGTCCGTCTACTGCCGCCTATCTAATCTAAATTGTATCCGTCAAATCTGGTGATATATTAGGCCACATTCAATTCATATTATTTGAGCCCTGATCTACATCTTATTCCTTAAAGGTTTTCTTGCGACCCTGACTTTGTGTCTGGTACATGCGCAGAGAGTACAGTATTCGGAATCCACCAACTTAATGAATGAAATTTTCTCTGGTAGGGTATGCATCTGAGAACATCCGGGAAGACAGCTGAAATAAATCCATACCGGTAGAATACTAGACAAGATTGCAATATATATACCGTGTGAGCCATGGAATTTACTGTATCCGACCTACTTTTAATGCTCGACATTGATTATTATTTCACTATAGAATAAGAACTAGAAGATTAACCAGTCTTGAAAGATTGCCAGTCTGATTAACCTTCAAAGCTTATGTACCTTAATTATCTTGGCAATTGAGATTCTGTCAGGCTGATCTTTCGGTTGCCAATGTTGTCATGAAAATCATCAGAGCTGATAATTTTCAACTGATCCAAACTTAGAATAATCAACAGTGTACCGTGCAGGTAGGTCTAGTTAAAACTATCTCGAAGTATCCGGCAGTCACAGTTCATTTGCCTAAACTAGTGAGCTGTTTCATTTCCGTGAAAGCTCGGAGACATACCCTGTATAGGCTGTCTGATGGATAGTTCGAGTAATTTACGCATATACCGCCTCCACCAGGGCGCACCCGAGTTATTATGGCTAAAGAAAAACACGTTTCATCGGATTAAGAAAAAGGCCAGCCGAGGTTCGGGAAATGGACATTATACCTTTAACTTGTTCGACTTGCACGGTAATGTAGCTTACTCTAATGTTAGACCAACTTCGTCTTTTATGATAATATTGGTAATTGGAAGAACAGCATAAAGGAATCTTTAATTGCTAAGGTAATTCAGAACATAAGCATTGTTGCTTTGCATGAGGCTGGTAATTTCTAAAGCAACTTTTGTTTCCGCAAACCATGCCATTCAAATAATACGATCATTTTTCGAATTCACGAGCAGTCCGCAACGAGTCATTGGAATCAGGTGCTACAAGGTTCATCTTCGTTTCAGAAAAATATGTGGACATGAATTGTGTAAAACTTGTATTCATTGGCTACATGTTGCTTGCCAACACATTCAGCCCACGTTCGTTGATGGTGAAGGCAACGAATTACCAAAAAGTAGAGTTCAACATGGGAAGACTAGTTTCTGAGGGATTTCAGATAGAAACAAGAGCTTTAGCAAAGCCTAGTCTGCTGCTATGTGCTCTTATGATGGCAACGTCCTCGCAGAACTTTCCAACGTTCTGTTTAGACCCGTCTGGCAACTGTGTCGCCATTGACACCAAATACCCTGCACACTTCGAGAAGGACACCGATGGCAGCGCTTACGAGTGCTTCTCGGAGATATTTGCCGACCCCGACGCAGCTGCAGGTCAGTCCCCATATTGTTTATTTAAGTTAATACTGCATAAGAAATGTTTAATATAATTAAGTGTACAGTTTCCGAGTCGGATGCCGGTCAGTTTTAGTATAATTTATTTCAGCCAAATGCTGCTTTGACATGAGGAACCCTGTAAGTTTAAATTTAATCTCAAAGAGGATTCATTTGAAATTACTCTATTATTAAAAATGTCCCTCTCGTGGTATTCACCAAAGTTATGTAAATCAACTTCGTCGCAAGAAATATCTTTGGATGCAAATGGTTTTTTTTTTTAATTTACTCGACCCAATTTTGCCAGCGAATTCGGGAAAACGTTTAACGACTTTTTCCCGTTCCTTAAGTATCCTCATTCAAGTTTAGAGAGACGGAGAACAGAATGACAAACTGGAGCCCTCCGAGCATGCATACGTCCTCCAAACAAGGTTATCATCCCTAAAATTTGATCATTTGTGCCCCTTGATAATAATAATCTACAGTATAATAAAGACCGATGCGTATTTATCTATTTATTTATCCATTTTCTGTCACGCTTTAGCAAAACAGGTAGGCGAAAATTAGCCCAGTTTGGAGGCTGTGGTCATCCTACCCAGCTTTATTGCAAACTGGTAAGTAGTATAAAATAGGCCAGGTTGCACATTGTGGCAAACGTATATTAATAGCGAGATGGTAAACCTATATCTCAATGCAGTTTTTTCTTTTCCAATGATGGAGTTCATTCAATGCAGATTCATACAGCTTCTCTAAGTAATCTGCAGCATCGTGATTCGTGCTTTCTTCTGATGTTTCTTTCATCCAAGCTTCAGCTGCCTTGAGTTTAACCTGGTGCTCTATTTAGTTACATTTTCATCGAAGAAAGTGGTAAGATATTCTTCGGCGGTCAGCAGACGGGAAAAGAGTGTGAGGTTCTCTTAACAGCTAATAACTTTCTCTAATTAGGGTTTTTCTTTCAACTGAACATTTCAACTGAGGAAAAATTTCTAAGCTATATGACAGCGTCAGTATCCTTGATACAGAGCTCAGTATTTATTAGGAGAAAACATCGACTGTGGGGAACAAACATAAAACATTGTTTTTCAGGAGCTTGGCGCTGCTTGGCCCTAGCATTAATAGGAAAATTATGATCATTGAAGACGGATCATCACAAATTCTTCGCTGTCATTTTGACAATGCGGGCACTGCGGGCACTCTAGTATTCTGAAATACTAGTGGACCCGAGGGTGAAAAATATCACGCATTAATTGATATTTTTTATTAACGTAGGCAGTTGCAGAATCTTCTCTCCTCTGATTTGCTTTATTTTCTTCATTGATCCTCAGTCGTGCTTTCAACCTCAGGGCTTTTTTCTCTGACTTGTCGTTTCCTCATTTGCCCGCTCACGCTTTCAGCAGCGTTCATTCACTTCTGTAATCTTCCTACTTCAAGTCTTTCTTGACTGTATGATCTCTCTCTCTATGCATTCGTAGCACGTCCTCGATCTTGAGACTGTAGTAGTCTCGTGCTACTTATACGTTCCCAATCTTCCTTCTTGATTAGGCGTGCGTCCTCCAACAGTGAGAGGCAGAATTAAATCTTGAGCAAAAAAAAAAAACACTGCAGTAAACTTGAATGGAACTAAAGCCAGATTGTATGCATATCAGCGCTCCGTAGCTAAGATACGGTCTTGCGAACTTAGATATCTGCTTCACTGAAATGCTGAAATTTGGGGTATGAAACAAAATTTGCACCTTCAGAGAACGACAGTGTGAGGGATGATATGCGTGGTATGGAGCTGAAGGAGCACATGGTAATGGACATAAATATATTGAATAGCAAGGTCTGCTTCAGCGATCCCCCTTTGAACGGGAATAATACTGCTGTAGAAGAAGAAGAAGTGAAAGACAGTAAGCTTGAAGAAATAGTTGTCTACTGCCCGTGAAAAATCACCCCCTCCAGAGGGCTTTGTTGACCATCTACCGAAATTATACGTCGTGATCTGAGAAAAAGTTATAAAATTGGACTCCAGAAGCTTCATACATAGTTTTCCGATTCCAAGAAGTGTTTCAAGCTAGAAGTGTCTTCAGATAATGAATGGCTAAGGATCAGCCGTCGCCGCCATCTTCTGCAACCAGGTCATCGAAATACAAAATTTGCAACCGGGCTTATTTTTCGCCTCGCTATTTCTTTCAAAGTGGACACCAATAAATAAATAAGTAAATACACGAAACGTTTTATGATAAAAAGATTAATAGCGTTGTTCCCAAGGAGCTTCAATAGAGAAGGAGGGAGCTTTGTGGCACAGTTATAGACTTGCCAGCGAGTCAACCAGATCTCTTATGGCTGAGACGCTCATTGGTTGAAAAGACGGGGGAGCACTGAGTTTCACGGGGGAGCAGCAGACGAACCGAGTTGCTGATATACGATTGGTGCTTAAGTGACTGGCTGCAGCCATAAGAGACTCTTTACTGATATGCGATTGGTGCATGGGACAACTGGCTGACAGCCATAAGAGACTCTTGAGCTTCAACGGGCTAGGCTACTGGCTCCCTCCTTCTCTATTGAAGCTCCTTGGTTGTTCCTACGTTCCTTCATAAGTTACGCTCTTCATTAGTAACAGATAACAGGAAATTAGATACATAGTTCGATTGTATCCATGATACGGAAGACGAAGTCGAGCTCGGCTGCATGAACGCGCACGGCAAATTTAAAGGTGACCCGGACAGTACAATTGGATAATACGTCACAAACACTAGCGGGCAAAATAAAAGAACGATTTTCATTATTTGAAAATAAAGTTTAACCATGTAGAGTAGGTTAGTGAATCTTTTGATGGGGCCTTAAGGAATGTATTTAACATATTTCAACAAAATATCAGGACAAACATAACTATATTTAATACATTAAAGCAATCTAACAAACAATAACAAAAATTGTACAGTGCAAGATAAGAGAACGATCGTCTCTAAAACATTCTCATATTTACCCCGGTCATCTGGCAACATTCAATTTAAGGTAAATGCCTTCTAGAACTGCCACTCTTACGATTACACCATTCTAAAAACATTGCACCTCACGTGAAAGTTACTCCTGAGCTGCGGGAAGAAATTATTAAGCTCAGGTCCTCAGGAATGACTCTTTCGGCCATATCAAGAGAAGTAAACTGATCCAAGAGCGTTGTTTCTCGTGCTTTGAAGCTCTATGATGAAAAGAAACAGCTGGAATCACCGGTATCTGCAGGCCGCCTTCGAAAAACCACCGTACGAGTTGATAGGATTATGAAACGCTATGCCCAGAAGGATCCTCTCGAAACTGCAGCGGGAATTTCCAGAAAGCTGAAGGTCAATAACAACATATAAGTGTCTCGCTATGCAGTTTCTCGTCGCCTCAATGCATGTGGGTTAAAGGCACGCAGTGCTGCCACCAAACCACTTATCAGTAAGAAGAATGAGAAAACAAGACTTGAATATGCGGAAAGGCACATCGTTTGGAGAGATGTAGATTGGGAAAGAGTGCATTTCAGCGACGAAAGTAAATTTCATTTGGTTGGATCTGATGGCAGACGGTATTTTAGACGTGCAACAGGTGACAGGCTGACCCCGAAATGTGTCAAAACATTTGTAAAGCATGGGGGCGGTAGCGTAATGGTGTGGGGCATGTTTTCATCTGAAGAAGTTGGACCGTTGGTGGCCATTAAAGAAACTGTCAATGTTAATGTGTATCTTAATCTTGTACAGCAATATGTTATCCCATCTCTACGATCATCACCAAACCAGCCAGCAATTTTTATGCAGGGCAATGCCCCGTGCCATACTGCAAAGAAAGTGAAGGAATATTATGCGGGAGAGATTATCGAAGTCATGAAGTGGCCTGCCCAAAGCCCGGACCTTAATCCTATTGAAAATTTATGGAAAATTGTAGGTGACAACGTAAGAGCGGCTGCAGACGAGAGTCGGAACTTGAAAACGTTTCATGTTCTTTGAACAAAAGTTTCCGTGGCTAAGACTACAACTTAACCTGTTGTAGTGTCGTTTTAAAATATACGACGTTGTTAATTGAAATCGTTAAAAACTAAGAGATATATTTGAAACTCTGCAAATAGAACCTGCCTTAGTGAAATGACTGTAGGAGCGACGCAGATTTTTAGCAATTTTTCCATTGTGCACGCAGTGCTGGGCAAGCTGAAGCCGTCCCCGCGGTAACGTAATCGGACGAGTAAGGAGAAACGTTCCCGCGTTCCGACTCTCGTCTGCAGCCGGCCTAAGAGAACGACAACCATCAACAGTAAAGGATCTGTGGACTACTAATAGTTCTAAACTTAAAATTGACCATTGTTCCATGTTATTTGTTTGTAAAATTGTATTTAGAGACGATCGTTCTCTTATTTTGCACTGTTCAATTTTTGTTATTGTTTGTTAGATTGCTCTAATGTAATAAATATGTTTATGTTTGTCCTGATATTTTGTAGAAATATGTTAAATACAGTCTTTAGGGCCCCATCAAAAAATTCATTAACCTACTCTACATGGTTAACCTTTATTTTCAAAAAAATGAAAATCGTTCTCTTATTTTGCCCGCTAGTGTATATCTTTCTCTTGTGCACAGGCAGTGTTGAATATAGCTTTCAGGCAAAGGAGCTGGTGATGGTGACCCACACAGCCAGGAGTGAACGAGGACGAACAGCGCGTTGTGTCTAACCAGTTAAATAACACTTGGCTATTGTGAAAAAACTGTGATAACGATCCAATGGGTCACGGGCAGTTAAATATAGTAAAAACTTGATATTTGTTAATTACTGCAGAATTTCCAGGAGACCAACCTGAAAGACCCCGCCAGACCGTGAATTATTCACGGGTGCAGTTACTATTAATAGCGTTATTCCTACCTTCGTGTGTTACGCTCTTCAACTATAGATAAAAGGAAATTAGAGATTTTAATTAAAATGTGAATCATTTCACCCGTATCATATCTATACCCCTTTTCATTTTTTTAGAGCATTCTATTCACTCTATTGCATGGTAGCAGGTGACTTTTCTAATATGGCGAGTTTCGTAGTCAGTATACGCCATGGGCAAACAGAATGGGTATAATTGGGCATCTCTTCTCTGAAGTCTTTTTGAAGCAATTGTGCTGCTGGGAAAGTATCCGCCATTACAGTGCGATATCTGAGCAAAGACAATGACACGTCTGCGTGGCAGAAGGCGAAATTACAACGCACAACGATAATTAAATTTGATGAGAGCATCCAGTAGTTGGAAAGCGATGGTAGGCCCCTGCAGTTGTTGAATTGCGCTGTGTTTTCGCCTTCTGCCACCCATGATGTGCCACCTTTGAACCCTGTGCAGGAGGATCCTGCCGCCCCGGTGCATCTATGTGCTGTAGTTGGAGTCGACGCAGCGGGCAATGTTTCAATATTGAAGAAACATTTGCTTGCTTGAAAATTGTATTTAAAGTTTTGAATCTTTTGGTATCATAGCTACATCTCTTATGTAATATGCGGCCAAAATTTTCGCAAAATTTTAATGTCTCAAATTCGACCATCTTCGACCTCTCACCTGATGAGCCGAGGTAAATTTCTACTGTGCTTCTCATCGTAGCTATTCTTCAAAAATAATAATAATATCAGTTTCTGTACTTTTCATGTAGATCCGTCTGTAACTTTTTCAGTTAGGTTATGGCAAACCCCAAGACGAACATTAGTCAAACACAAACGAGATACGATCATCACAAAAGTTTGGTCTTTGTGTATTTTAACGTATCTAACCAAGAAGCAAAGAGTGTAACGGGAGGACTCAATATATGGGACTAAAATAAAAATTTATCCGTGACTGCATGTAGCCGAATGACGTCACATCGACGAGTCCAAGTATTTGAGTGTGGGATCTCAGGCCTTCATAGGTTGGGTTCTTAATTCTTACCAACAACTATAGGAGATCACTCTGAGAGCTCATACCTCCGCCAAGCAATGCAAAGGTAACTAAAAATTTAAATTGGTTCTGCAACCATGATTTTCTTTGTATCTACACCAAAAAATTATCATTCGTGCATTTTGACAGTATTAACATTTCCTGTAATTTTCATGAAGATCCGTTAATAACTTTTTGAGTTATGCTGCTAACAAACTTTATAACAAACATAAGTCAAACACGCAAACAGATCAACCGAGCATCACCAAAATTTTATCATTTATATCGTTTAGCTTGCTAACAACTCCTGTAAATTTTATAAATATCCATAACCTTTTTAGAGTTATTGTACTAACAAACATAAAATCAATCATAGCGACAAACCAACAGATCATCCCGTAAATTTGGTCTTTTACTTCCCGTATTATACATAACAAATCATGTAAATTTCATGAAAATCCGTCAATAACTTAATAACTTTTTGAGTTATGGCCTTAAGAAAATATAGGCATACTGACATTTGTTACTGTTAACATGCCTAACAATCCCTGTAAATTTCGTAATGACTCGTCCATAATTTTTTGAGTAATCTTGATGGCAGACAAACAGAATAGCAGACATACTAACACGACAATAACATAACCTCCTCGGCGGAGGTAAATATATTCTGTACGCGAGAGAAACCACAGTAGCAGTTATTACTCAAAATTTTTGTACCTGACTGCAGCATTTTACCGTGTTCTGTGCGTGTGGGTGCAGATCAAGTGGCTGGCCCGTCAGGAGCGGGAGATAGAATAAATTAAGTCGAAAAAATACGGTGACATGTTTAAATACGTTCTGAGAAGAGCACTGCATGTGAACTGAATATGAAGCGTAAATAAGGCTTCAGTTCCACAAAGAAATTAAATCATGTCTCCATATAAAGGCCCAAATTTCGCTGCTAGTGCTGTCAAAGTTTCCACTAGCCTCCACTGAAATTTTCTATCAATAATTGTGTATTGCTTAATTAGTATATATTCTCGTAATTTATTTATGCTCTTAAATTCGCAATTCACAACGAATTTTCTGGCAAAATTAGTTAAAATACTCATGGGCAGCTCACAAATAGATTCGACGATGTGACGCCATTGATGACGTCATTTTTTATGGTAATTTCTCATGAGTCCTCCAGTTACGGTCTTTGCTTCCTGAATCTAACAATTCTTTCTAATTTCATGAAGATCCATTCATAACTTGTTGTAACTGACAAATACAAAAACAAACTTAGAAACATACAAGCGAACGATAAACAGATCAACCCAAAAATCCGATCATTTGATTTCAGTGGGATTCCCGACAGTGTTACGGGGTGTATAGAAGAAAGAGAGATATTGATATAATAAAAGAATTAATCAAAGAAGATTGTCTAAAAGAAAAGGAGTTCCTACTGTGAATGAATGTTTAATTTCGAATGAATGATCCAGTTGATCGCTCTTGGGAAGTAGCACATGACAGAATTGTGCCTATGAAAAATAATATAGAATGGAATACATAACAAGTTAGACATGTCCCCAAGGGGCGAGCTATTCCCCAACCAACCTAACTAAAAGACTTAGCGATTGGGACTCATACGGCAGATGGATCAGTAAAACACACGTACAGATCTCAAAATATATTGGAAAAAGAGCATGAAAATTTAATACAAAGAGGAACCACATGAAAGCAAGAATTAAATAAGCTGTTTTGAATACACATTTGAATTACAATTGATACCGGTCATAACTGAACACTTCACAAGTACTCAGGAAGTATATCTATGTGTAACTTCGACCGCAAATATTTGAAAGTTTGAGCACCATCAGAAACACAAATTAATCAGTCGAAATATTGAACCAGGTGGCAAAAACGGTGCTCTCAGACGGCGAAGAAATAATACAATGCATGTAAACAAACATTCTATCATATCGATGCTGTGTTTACGAGAACTCCGGGAAAAAGACCACACTAGCTAAGCAAGTTATAACCATTCATTTCTTAAGACATTCCAATGAC
>LQNS02278001.1:10525547-10538705 GCA_001587735.2 Parhyale hawaiensis
CCAAAAGAGGTCTCATCCGCCTTTAGAGTGGCATTTCCTCCAACTCAGGGGCTACCTGGAGCCCCAAACCCACAGCCGGCTCATACAAACAAAGAGGCGTCCGGTGGCCGGACAATGGGGGCGGCCTGATAACGCGCCGGCCACGCGTAATACCTTCTTTGAGCTGCCAGGCTCGCCAAAGTTATAGTAGTTCTATGTGTGAGCCAAGTTTCTCTCCGATGAAACTCATCAAAAATGACCTGAGAAACTCGAAGGGTCATGATCGACTGAGCGACTAGAGTGTACTGTCCTTGAAAAGAAGAAAGCAGCATTTCGTGACTTGGAAGAGTTCTTCGAGAAATTCGCTGCGGGTCACCAGAACAGCAGGATCAAATTTTAAATGTATAAAGCTTGACTTTGCAACCTTGGTAGAATTGTGCTGACTAAGTTATGACTAACTCTCATCTACGCAGGGCTCGACATTAATTATTAAACTCACTTGCTAAGTAGGCTAAGCAGCAACTGAAATTCACTTGGCCCCAATCATTTTCTACTTCCTTATGCATCGTCATCGAAGTCATTTACTGACATTGAGAAAATACTGCATTGTTCAAAAAAACAGGTGAAAAAAAAAAACAGGTGAAATTCAGCTGGTCATCGACCCATGCTGTTTGATGGTCCACTCTTGCGACATTGTCCGTCTCGGTCATCATCACCAGCTTCCTTTCCCTCACAGATATATTCAACCGTCAGCATTTCTCGTATCATCTTTTAACATTTAGCAAACTCATTTATGTGGCCGAGCTCAGGCGGACCCCCACCATCTATCCTAGGAAGCAAAGAGCGTTACGGGAGGACTCACGAAATATTAGCACCAAAAAGTGACGTAGTCGTCGACGAATCTATGGCTGAGCAGCCTGGGAGTATTTTACCTAAATTAACCAGAAAAAATGGTCATAAATTGCGAAATTCATCTCTATTGTATAAGTTAATATAAACTAATTTAGCAATTATCTATAGAAAATTGCATTGCTTGCTGGTGGAAACTTTTATAGCCTTAGCGCCAAATTTGTTCCCTTTCGGTGACCTGATTTAACTGCTTTGTCTTGATTGAAGACTTATTTATACTTCATATTCAGTTCACTGAGCTCTTCCCAGAATATATATATTCCTTACTAACAAATATAAGCGCCATTATAGCCATTTCTGGACGCGAGAGAAACCACAGTAACAGTTAGCCTTTGCTCGAACTTTCTGTACTTGGCGATAACATTTTTCTGTATTTTGCAGTTCAAGTAGCTGGCCAGTCTTAAGCGGGATTGAATGAAATAAGTCGAAAAAATACGGTACTATGTTCAAGAAAACAATATATGAAGGCCTGAGGTCCCACACCTAAACACTTCGACTCGTCGATGTGATGTAAATTTGCTACGTGCAGTCACGGCTATGTTTTATTTCAGTCCTATTGAGCCCCCCCCCCTCTTGCATTCTTTGCTTCCTGATCTATCCTTTGTATAAAATAGTTACTTATCCTATACTCTAAAACCTTGCAATAGTAGCAATAGATTACGTGGTAGCAATGTTATTTGATGGCTGAGTGAAACCTGTAAATCAGCAGAGCTTAGCCTTAGAGCAACTTTATTTTTAAGTCACGTAGGCAAGTTTCTGTTTTTACTCAAAGATTGTGCCCAGCGTTTTGCTGAACACTATATATTGTACTGTATGGCACCACAATACTCATTTTATATTAGATGTCACAATATTAAGCTCATCAGATATAATAGTACTAAACGTTGAATACTGCATCTCGAAGGGACAAATATGAATTTTCTTTATATCTATCAGCAGCGTTGCAACTAAACGACTTCCGTGGGGCGGGGGCAATTTCCCTAAAATACCATATCTGCAGTGGTAGTGAACGTTCCTTATGTGATTCTTTGATACATAACTGAAATGGTCACACAAATTAAATTGTAGTACCTATTAGATTTTATTTACAGTTTTGTTCCACTTGGCGAGTTAACCAGTGAGAAACACTTTCATACAATACATTTTAAGTAAATTTTCCTGCTGCCGCTGTATGCATTGAGCGTATCAGCACTATATAATAATTCATGCCGTGTTTTTTTTTATTTATAAATACATTTATATTTTCCTGTCACGCTCTATGGGAATAAGATAGGAAGTAACTCAGGTGCTGAACCAACCCTTGCGAAGTAGTCACGGCTTGGCGTGGCTATTTTACACCCTATGTAAATAAGATAGGAAGAAATGTGAGTGCTGAGCCAACCCGTGAAACTTCCACGGCTTAGCGGGGCCTTTCAGGTTGGACCTCTGTAAATTTCACGATAATAAACAAATCAGTGCTGCATAATTCTTGTCATGTTTTCATTTTTAGGGATAGAAGCCCGGCACAGGAGATAACGGGTATTTTTCGGAAGTACTAATTTTCTGCCGTCATATATAATGACGGATATGGCCCCTACTCACTAGTATAGTATATTTCATCAGTCTATTCTTAACTGCATCTTTATTTCTACGTCTTTCTAATGCCAGCTTTTTAAACTTTGAAATTAACATGATGATGCGTTAGCAGATGCACAATAGGCCTATGCGTGAACCTATTGCTCTCATAGAGCGTTGTAGAAAATGTAGGTTCTAATCGCAATAGAATCAAGATATGGTGTTAGAAATATCGCATATCATATCAATATTGAACACTGATGTTTACTTCCGCCTAAGAGGTTATGTAGGCATGTTAAAAGGAAAAAATGATCAAATTTTGGTAGAGATCCGTTCCTCCGTTTGTTTATTCGTCTTCCTCTTTTATGTTGATATGCCATAACTCAAAAAGTTATAGTCGGAAATTCGTCAAATAAGCAGGAATTGCTGGGCATTTTACGAGCAGCTGATGAGCAAATTTGATCTGCACGGCCGCTTGTTTGTCGCTGTGTGACTGTATGTTTGTCAGCAGTTTAACTCAAATGTTATAAACGTATGTGTATGGAATTTGAAGAAATTTACAGAAATATTGAAAGACATGGATGACCAAATTTTGATGATGATTGGTTCTCGTCTGTGTGTTTGACTAATGTTTGTCAGCAACAGAACATAAATGCCCAACTCCACAAGATTTCTTAATTATCCCAGACGGCTCTATAACAGTAAGTGAAACGACAGAAAATGGGGAAACACTTCTTCTGAGCGATAATGATGTCTCCCCAGCAGGGGAGATATCATTATCCCTCAAAGCAAGTGTTTCCCCTTTTTCTATTATTTCATTCATTGTTAAGTCTGGAGAAAAATTGAAAGAGCAAGATGATTAGCGGAGAGATTCCCGGGTCTATGCAGATACTCGTCCCATTTCGTCTGAAAACATTCCTTGTATACTGACGTCACTTTAACAGCATTACAGTTGTAGTGCATCCAAAATGTGTCATATCGGAGTTCATGCATGACCCTCCTCACGATGTTACCTCTTACGTCAGCAGCTGTCGAACGAATCTTTTCGTTGATGAACTGTATGAAAACGAAATGAATGCAGTCACTGAGAGCGAATTATGTTAGACACAGAATTCTTACTTGTCATGCTATCTCAAGAGGTAACATCGAGTGTTCTTCGTGGAGACCAGCTATAAAGACTTGAAAAGCGATTTGCAGGGCGGAACAGTAAGTCAGTGTCGTTTAAAAATAATAGAATGACTGTGGGAGAAGCTAACGATGCAAATTGGTGAAAAAGATGATCCATTGGCGTCGAAGTCTATAAAAAATAAGTAAATATTAAGTTCATTTATCTTATGTGGTGCTAGTAGGAAACTTGGACATTTTTCGGTTTTTATAAAAAAAAACAGGCAAGATTTTCCCTGGAGCCTGGAAACTATAGCATGCAGTGCAGATATGAATCTTAGAGGGGAAGGATGTGCGATGTCGCAGCTGCTTCTTATACGTAGAGTGAGACGGTAAAGGCGAGATCTGCTGGGCCGCGTTGCAACCAGACGTAGGTGTACCCAGTGTCACACCGTCGAGCTGTGAATACGACGTGTGATCTCGGAATGTTACGGAATCTGCGGGATGCTCACACCCAATCATTTCTGGCGGAGCTCTATATTGGTTGTAGTTCAGGATAAAAAGTTTATAAAAATGCCCAAACGTGCTTCAAATGCTAGAATTCAGCTAATTTTTGACAGTTATGGAATATTTCGTTAATTTTCGTGCACTGTCGATGGCAATAATTACAAACGAAGGCAATGCTTGAAAACGAAGTCAGTGCTACCCTGCTCATAACCTTACAAGTTCTGAGGCTGTCGTCACCTATCCTGCGTCGCATTGGCGGTAACACGGATGGCACCGAAGGTCTGTTTGCCCCTTCAGATGGCCGCGCTCCATGGCTGGGATGCCTGCCGCTCACAACGGGGCGCTGGAGCAAGGCCCCTAGAACATGAGGCCTGTACGCGTCGTGACGTCACGGCCGGTAGTTGATCGGACCGAAGGAGCTCAATTTTGCTGGTTCATTAACTACGGTAATTTACAGGATTTTAGACAGTCGATGATACGAGCACGTTTACAAAGGCTATTTAACGCTACTCTGGCATAGTATGGCCCGTATTTTTCACCACTAGGCAGATTAAAACGCGAAGAACTGTAACTACAGAGCAGCTTTCGAGCGCTCACACACAGTGTAGGCTGGCCACAGGTGGCAAAAGTTGCTGCGTGTTGTGGCCATGACATACGCTTGTAAAAAAAAAAAAGCATCGCCATCTTTTCGTCCGAATACGTTGATGTGTCCTAATTTAAAATAAAGCACTTTCAAGGAATTTTTAGTTATGAAGCTCTCCCGTTATAATGAGATATCCGAAGGTAACAGCAGTTGTAGAGTAAAATGAACTGACGGTAAATATTTTAGCACCATATTTTGGCAATCTCAAAGGTGTGTTTACGAGAGTTCAACATAACAATCGGACGGAAAGATGACTATACTCGATCGTTCTTTTGACTAGCGTGTGCCATGACCATTACGCTTCAAGCGCCATGATTAATTAAGGATAAAATGAAACAACAGGATTGGTACTGGCTACAGTACATTTAGAACAAAGAACATAAATATTACAGAAATAAACAGGCGACATGTTTAAGGCTACAGCGGTTGTCCGAACTGCACAGCTGTAGGCAGCATTTCCATACGCTGCACAGGTTACTGATGCTACAGTGCTACTCTGTGAAGAACAGACACTTATTCATAAAGTATTATTCACATATCTACGCATGTGATAGAAGTGATAGATAGCTGTTGTTACGCAAGGTAATTTAGGTAAATGGGTTCCGAGCAGCAAAACTTTTGGGGTTATTATAGGTAAATGCATCTTCCCAGCTATGATAGGCCTGCAAAATCTACCTAAACTTTATTTAAATTACTGCATATGTGAATGCAGCACTTCTTACTAAACAAATAAAGTATTTGTTCATTAACATACAACGATGCAATTTAGGCCCGAGTTCCTGTGAGAGCGAGCTGAAGATTATAATGTTAAGTAGTTTGAGTCTCCATTTTCACAGAGAGGAAGAAACGAGGAACATATGCAAAGTACGTCAAAAGCTTGGAGATTAGATTGTTGAATAGTTTAAGGCTCCGTCTCTACAACTTGGGTAATCTAGCAGTGGAAGAAATAAACGATATAGAGAATGAAGATAGAGAAAGGGAACCCTTGCACGAAGGTGTTCCCACACAGCATCAACGCGCATGGGAAAAGCAAATGGAGAAAGAAGAGAATGAAAGGAAGAAAGTAAATATCAGCAAGAGCATGAAATTGGACGGAAGCAAAGTTGGCTTATCGCTAAAGTAGCCTATACAACCCTCCCTGGGGTCGCTGCTCCCATTACATTCATATGATGGGCGAACCTACACTAACGTAATCCTTTGATCCATCCTATGTCCCCTGAGGGGGACATCCAAAATAACGTGGAAACCATGCACGAAGGTATAAGCTATATGACCAACTGGCACGTGAACAGCAAGTCGGGAATGAAGAGGAAGAACAGAACAAAATATCATCAGCAGGAGGATGGTTATGGAAGGCAGCAAAGTGGGCACGAAAGAGGGACGTCCTAAAGGCCTAGCTAAGGCATACCCTCTCTTGCCTTTAATAATGAACAAAGCCCCTATATTCCTGACATGCAACCATCATACACGCATGTATGTTTTGCAAAACCATGCATGTTTTTTTTTTCAGCTACCAGCCACAATACGAGTTCCTACTCTTCAGAGGGTTGAACCTAACTAGCCTAACCCTATGGCCAATCCTATGTCCAAGAAGTAACCAAAAACAGAACGTCTTAAATTCAAAGAATGATTTTTTTTTTAAATTACCTACCAAGCAAGACAATATTTATCATAGTTTAAGATAGAACTATGTAGCTAAACTTGGTCACTGAAACATTTAACACCGTGGAATTATAGCTGCACTGCCAGTAGAGCTTGGTGACTTGCTTGTCTTCAGGAAGGTGAGAAATGGCTGACACACACATCGACCCTCTCCAGAGATAGAATCTGCACAGAGACCATATAATGAAATAAATGTGTTTGTAAATGAAATCACTGACACAAAAACACGTCATTGCCGGCAATGGACTTGGCTTGCAGGCATTTTAAGTCAGCTGTTAATGGTTTCTTGTAGGATTTTCTTCAGCAGCGTTTCAGGCTTGCCGGTGTTTCAAAATGCATCATTTGGGTTGTACCACCTGTCCGTGGCGGCCTGGGTGAGAAGTTTTAATAATAATATTAACAATTGTGTCTTGAGATGGCATTATTTCAAATACTTAGGAATACGATGAGAAGCGCAATTAGAAATTTGGTTGCCCACGACGCGTTTCGTCATGCCTCGGGTCATCAGGTGGGAGGATCGAAGATGTTCGAATTTGAAGACGTTATATTCTTCTAACTGCCGCTGGTTGGTGTGCGCCCTCCAATGCATTCTGTGCTTCTTGAAAACTGCTAGCCTGCTTGCCAGCTTCTCGCTGCACTGCTTTTGGTATGTTTCGGTCCTAAAGTGTGGTGAACTCGTATATTTCCTACACCGGTGTTCAGAAATGTGATTTAAAAATTTCTGGAACAAAAGAAAGTTAAATTTATAACTAGTCGAACCATTAACAAATATAAATACTTCAGTAAAGTAAACATCGTGGAGAACGTAAACAATATGTATACCCAGAGAGAACAACTGTGTAGGGGAAGACATTGGCAAAGCATACTATCTAAAGCTATCTTTACTTTATTAAACAGTTTAAACCTCTGACTCCACAAATGAGTTGATCTCATAGAGGAAGAAAGAAGGGGCATAGACCGCAACAGTACTTGACTCTTGGGTCTGACGCTGGCGGCCAAAAGATTTTCTTAAGAGCTATTCTATTCCCCCTATCTAATATTGAAGAAAAAAAAATTCCAAGGTACCCAACATTTTTCTTGACGAGAAAGTATCATGGATACGGCGGGAACGGACTTGGGCGCTTGCCTGCATGACCGTGTCTGGACATGTTCATAATAGCTCTTGAGAAAATCCCATTTGGCCGCCAGCGTTAGAGGCCACTTGAACCTGCAGGAGAGTCAAGTACTGTTGCGGGTTATGGAAGGGGTATATTGTATGTCGACGGTGATGTTTCCACACCTGCTGAACGTACGTGGCAACAAGTCACAAACAGAGAAGAAGAACAGAACAAAGCATTTCAGCAGGAATGCAAAAGTGCGAAGAAAAAAATAATGGGCTCTAACGAAAGATGCCACGGAGGCTTAGCAAAGGCTAAAGTGACCTCTAGGATCCTCTACTGGTCAGCTGGTCTATGTTTTCTAAATTTGACGTTCACTTCTCTGCTTATTTCGAAAGACTTCTAAACGCACTATTTACTAGTACGCAAAATCTTGCCCTAACCTAATTTTCCTCTGCATACCGTATATCATACTCACAGAAAAAAAATTTACGCCTTAGGCATTGTACCATTAACTCTAAACAGACCAAATTCTAATTCTGTCTTATATTGTTGCTGTATCTTAGCATTAAGTAAGAAAACTTCAGGGTGGGCTACATGCTATCCTAAGATTAGATTTTGATGTATACTATTCTTTTAACTGTACTATATCTTTAAGCTTTCAATTCTTCACCTCTTGTCATAAATGCCTGCTTTCTCTCACTGTTGGAGGAATGGTTACCTGGTCTAGATCTTCTAAATTTTACGCTTCACTTTTCACCCTATTTTGGAAATCTTGTAAATGAAGTGTTTATGTCAGTGTTAGGATTTATTCTGATTTTAGTCTTAGGTATGTGGCTTTATTTTTATTATTAATATTATCTTCTCTGATGACCTTGTGCTATGTTCGGAGACGCTAGTCTCAAGCCATCGCCATGTTTCAGAGCTGATGATCCCGAACTTTGAAAAGCCAGTGCTGCAGTTGCGAGACTCTTGCCATGGATTTAGGGGTTTGGCTGCTTACGTTCGAAAGGGTGTTGTTGTGTCCAGGCACAGTGAATATGAGGGTCCATGCTACGAGATGATGGTACTTCGAGTCTGTGGCTCATTCACGAACTTTGATTTGTTCTCAGAGTATCCCAGCCCGTCTGCTGATTATAGGGTCTTTGATTGTCTCCTGGATGCAATGGCTAGAATTCCGTCGTCGGATAGGCGTTCTGCCTTTGCCTTTATGGGTGACTTTAAGTGTCACCATGTGGAATGGTTAGGCTCTGAGAGGACTGATTACCATGGTCATGTAGCCTTGGACTTCGCGAGTGCCTCTGGTTGTGAGCAATTGGTTGAAGGTCCTACCCATTTGATGGGAGGAGTTCTTGACCTACTGATGACTGATGTTTCTGAACTGGTCGGAGTGTCAGTGGTGTCTCCAATTGGTTCCTTGGTGCCCTGTCTGCGACGCTGCAGGTTCGTCAGCGGGTCCCCAGTCACGGTTAGTCGTGAAATATTTTTGAAGTCCAGAGTGAATTGGGATGCCGTCGTTGGTGCCATCCTTGCGCTACCTTGGGGTGTTGTGAGAGAGTCTCCTGATCCTGGGTCTTCTTTGGATCGACTTCTCTCTGACATGGTGCGCGCTAATGTCCCTTCCCGCTTTATAACGGTTAGGACGGGCGATGAGCCCTGGTGTGATGATGCCTGTAGGAGGGTACACCAGTTAGAGCGGGAGGCATATGTCCGTTGGCGTACTAGCCGGTCTGCTGTCGACTTTCAGTTTTTCAGGGAACAGCGGCGTCGGGCTGGTGCTACATATGAGGAAGTTGAGAGGGAGCACAATATGAGGTCCAGGAAGTTGTTAGCACCGTCCGTTAGCGCACATAAGTGGTGGTCCACCTTGAAGAGCGCTGTGCTTGGTGTGAGCTCTTCTGTGCCTCGTTTAATTGGTACTGGTGGTGATTCTTTTGCGGACCCCGCTGCCAAGGCGGACCTTATGTTTCGCTACTCTGATAGGAAGTAGAGCCGGGAACGGGTGCGCATTCCCTCAGCATGTGATCCCGAGCCGAGGTTCTCCGGATTTGCTTTCAGATGCTCAGAAGTGCACCGCCTTCTTCTTGACCTAGACTCTTATGGGGGCACTGATCCATCGGGTATGTTTCCTTTCTTTCTTCGGAAAGTGGCTGGTGTGCTCGCAGCCACGCTTGCTTCTGTATTCCGTCGAATGTTGCGGCTGGGCTCTTTTCCGAAGTGCTGGCGTGTTGCCCATGTGACACCTGTTCCGAAAGGCTCGGTTTCATCCCGTACCTCTGATTATAGACCCATCTCGATTACGGCAATTTTGTAGAAAGTTTATGAGAGGTTGGTTGCGTCGAGATTGGGTTGTTTTCTTGAGAAGCTGGGTGTCTTTCCCCCAACACAGTATGGTTTTTGTAATGGCTTGGGAACCTGTGATGCTCTGCTTCATATTTCTCATGTGTTGCAGCTGGCTCTTGATGGGGCTCTTGGGGCAAGGTTGGTACAGCTTGACTTTAGTGCTGCTTTTGATCGCGTGAATCACTTTGGCCTGTTTCATAAGCTGAGATTAATGGGTATTGGTTGTTCAGTTCTCGCGGTAATTGGTCAATTTTTACTTGACAAATGTAAATGTGTAGTTGTTGATGGGAAGAGGGGTGAGTTTTTCGATTTGGTTTCTGGTGTCCCAGAGGGTAGGGTTCTGGGCCCTTTGTTGTTCATTGTATATACGGCGGACCTGTTTCATCTTGTTAATAATTTACTTGTTGGTTACAATGATGATGTTACTTTGCTGGCTGTTTGCGATAAGCTCAGTGGAAGATTAAAGGTTTCAGAATCTATTCAGCATGATTTGTAAATGATTGATTCCTGATGTTCTAGGTGGGGGATGAGGCTAAATGCGGGCATGACTAAGACCATGCTCGTGTCCAGGTCGCGTACAGTGGGACCGCCTTTTCTTCCACTCATGCTGGATGTTGTATCACTACCTGGGGTTGATGCCCTAGTAATCTTGGGTGTCAATTTTGATCCAAAGTTGACGTTTGGGCCCCACATTCGTTCGGTTGCCTCACGTGCATCCCAGAAAATTGGTCTTGTGAGGGTATGCTTGGAGGGTGTTTGGCTGGTTAGAATTGACATGTCGCTGCTTTAATTACTTTGTGCAACCTTTTCTGGAGTACTGCTCTGTAGTCTGAGGTTTGCCGATTACCATCTGTATTTGCTTGACAAAGTGGTTCGTCGATGTGCGTTCATGCTGTGTGGTGTGCCTTGTGACCTGGCACATCGTCGCAGAGTTGGCGGGGTCTGTTTTGTGTATAAAATCTATAACTGCCCCAGCCATCCACTGTCTGAGTTTCTTCAGGATCCATTTGTTCGGGTGAGATATACTCGGCGTACTCGTGCTCGTCATGAGTTTGCATAGGAACCGTTACGATGCCGTACGGGCCAGTATTCCCGTTTGTTTTTCCATCGTGTGTGGATGTTTGGAATGGTCTTGATGACTCTGTCTTTGCCGGTGCGGGTATTGACAGCTTTAAACGATCTGTACACTGAGCTATTCTATGATCTCGGATATTTTTTTTTCATTCTCATGTTTTCTTCACTCGTTGGGCTGATTGCGTGGGGGTTTGTTAACCTCATGAAGTTTCTCCGTTCCCAAGTCGCCAGTCTGGTGTGATTTAATAATAATGTCCCCAAAAGACCATTATTCACCGCTAAATTGCTGTCAATCACATATAGCAAAGTCGCAATCATGAATTTCAATTAGGTTCGTAACCTCACATCAAACGTGAATCTTCTTCAAAGTTTCAAAGTGTAGAATGTCTATTTTAAGGTTTAGATTTTCTCTTCATCATATATACAGCGAAAAAATAGTAAACTCGAATATCTGGCAAAATTGTGCCACTTCTCGAGTTTCTAAGCGGTTAATACTGACTACCTACTGGAGCAAACCCCCAAGTCAACAGTAAATCTAGTTTTATGTAGTTTTGAGGATGTTACTTTAATAAAAAATGATTACCTCGGGGTGCAACGTCCTAGTTTGTTGGGCACTGCATCCATATTAGACAATAAATTATTTTTCTTTCTTTCATTTCTCTGAAGGCGCTGCTTCCCATATCATACGATGTGCAAACCTAATTAGCCCTACGGCCTATAACCCAGCCTTTGCATAGTCAGCCAAGTCAGGGATAGACAGTGCTGCATGATCCTAGAAGCAAAGGGCAGAAGGGTGTTATTCTATGGTAAACGCGGTGAGTTAGCGGAGTAGATGAAAATAAAAAAAAAAGATGTGCGTAATTTTCTCGCATTTAGTCGCTAAGCCCTGAGCAAATGAAACGCACAAGCAGGTATAAATAAATTTGCTTGGAAACACATTTCTTTTGAAATTTAGCACCCTATCGAAGAGGGTCGCTTCTATTTTAGATGCGAAAAGAAAGTCACCCGAATATTTTTATGGTTTTATATCCAAGGTAGCAGGAGTCTTGCGTGCTAAACTGGCGTGCTAAACGTTCCGGGAGTGAGCCCCGAGCCAGGTGAGTGGCTCATGGTGCACTGAGTCAGCAAATTTGCTTCGTATGCACATCTGCCGTGGAGGCACTCACAGTTTCCAGAAATGGGAATGGAGAGGGGCGCATGTCATTCAACCTTCTGTTGATACCGCCATAGTACTTAACGACCCGTGGTTGACTGCAGTCGTACTTCTTCCTCTAGGGTCAGTTGGCCTTTATCTGCAGCACGAAGCATGGCGTCTGGATTTCTGAGTGTAGGGTGCGGTCAAGCCAAATTTGCCTTGACCATAAAACATAACGAAATATTGCTTAACCCACCGACTACTAGTGATTTATGCAATAGCGTCTTTGTTAATGCCTCCAGTATCGTAATCTGGGTAAATGTTTGCGAGAATTGCTCGAGGGATTTTTCAATTTTTCTATACATTAAACCGATTTTCTCACGCCAATTATCAATGTTATACACATTTAAAGTCGTCGCATAACGTTTTTTCCTAGTTATAACGCTCTAAACTTTATTTTTAGTTTCTACTATATTAAAGTGAAGGGGTGACACCGTGAAACGGTGTAAAAATGTTTACCGTTACGAGACGGACGATCATCCGTGCCTCGCTATGGACGTTGTGCAGACCATACCGACGGCTATCTTGCTACATATTTGTTCTTTAAACAGTACCAAAACATGTTCAAGCGCCTAGATTATTTTATACAATAAGCAACGAAACTAAAATTTCATTGAAATCAAAGATCACTTCTATAAGGTAAGCTTACGTACCGCGATTTAGGAAACGAATGCGCTTAGTTACGTAGGCCTGCGTGATATAGAGCCTATAGAGGTACCAACCCAACGATGAAGTCATCGGTTAGGCTGAGAACCTAGGGTAGGAAGGCAAGTCAGATTCTTCTAGCAAACATAGGTCCCTAGAAGAACCTACCTTACCTAACCTTTGTTATCGGCCTAACCGATGGCTTCACTGTTGGCAAGCTTCCCCGTAAGGGTGGTGGTCGATGGTGGTGGCTATCAGCTTCACTTTATATAGGAGAAAATAAAAAGTTTAAAGCGTTATAATTCGAAGAGAACGCCTGGCGCCGAATTAACATGAGTATAACATTGGTAATCTAATACTAAGAATAACCTTCGTGTGTTTATAAATAAATAAATAAATATATATATATATATATATATATATATATATATATATATATATATATA
>LQNS02278001.1:10567454-10582238 GCA_001587735.2 Parhyale hawaiensis
CCACTTGCTTGGCAGCATCTCAGTCTGTTCGCAACTGTGCCCAACCCTACATGTAGCGTAGCAGTCCTTGTAGTATACATGGTTTAAGGCCTAACTTATGCATCACATGCAATTCTATTGTCTTTTGTTTGTTTCAGATATCAGCTTTTAATTGTACTTGAAGATGTCCACTGTTTATGGACGAAACTTCGTATTTTATTTAGCAATTTTTCGTTTTTATTCAAAAATAGTCTTTAATAAAATCTGTGATGAACACAAACGTATTTTTAGAACTTTGGAGAAGACAACAAAGTGTTTCGTGAAGTTATGTGCTGATTAGAAATACCTAAAGTTCTGTTATTTATGCAATTGAAAATCTCGTCACCCAGAAAGAATATAGGAATGGTACCAAACGCTTGAGACAACTTTTGTCCAGTGACGACTACTCTGTACAAGTTGTTGATTAAAGAATTAATAAATTTCTGAAGAAAAGGAAGGAGCGGCCTACAAGCAAAAAGAAAGCTGAGAAAAAACTCCAATTTAACTATATTATACTAATAGTCTGTGATTTTTATTTACTTATTTATTTATTTGCTTGTTTGCCTTTAGTTTCTTCGCTACAAAGTAAGAAAAAAATTGAGCATCAATGGTGGAGGTACGCTTCTGGGCGAAATTTTAGAGTCCGCCATACAATCTATGTTGTCGTTTGAGAGTCAGGTCGAGGCGGGTATATAAGGGACGTCGTGACTTGGGTATCATTACTTCATGCTTCGAGTGCACGAAAAATTTCAGAAGTTTTAATAGCCTTGCCGGTATCAGTAACAAAGACAATTGAAGAAAAGCATCGGTCTGTTGGTTTTGAAGCTAAAAAGAGGATCAGCATTCGCTATACGATAGAAATAAATTTGTGCGTTGAACTTTTAATGTCCGAGAAGGAAGCAACGAAGAAGGTGATGGTGACCCAATAGGTCACGGGCTGTCTAGAACTATACTAAGCTTCTGTGAACGTTATTCATTTATTTGCTTGTTTGTACACAGCTCTTTTGCTTCAATATGTTGAGAAATTCAAGCGTTGAAGAACTGCTAGCTTAGGGGCAAGAACGCCCGCAAGCTTCTTATGAAACAGAAGAAACATGCCGAGCCGAACGGGTCCACACCTCCATAGGAACAAGGCCCTCAAGCAGCACTTTGAGTGTAGCAGCTCTCAACGCCAATGAAGTTAAATGAGGTTCAGGGTGATATACTGTAGCAGGCAAAATAAGAGAGCGATTTTCATTATTTGAAAATAAAGTTTAACCATGTAGAGTAGGTTAATGAATCTTTTGATGGGGCCTTAAGGAGTGTATTTAACATATTTCTACGAAATATCAGGACAAACATAACTATATTTAATACACAAAAGCAATCTAACAAACAATAATAAATAACGCTGCAAAATAAGATAACGGTCGTCTCTAAAACATTCTCACATTTACCCCGGTCATCTGGCAACATTCACTTTCGTGTACATGACTTCTAGAACTGCCACTCTTACGATTACACCATTCTAGAAAAATGGCACCTCACGTAAAAGTTACTAATGAGCTGCGGTAGGAAATTGCTAAGCTCAGGTCCTCAGGAATGACTCTTTCGGCCATATCAAAAGAGGTAAACCGATCCAAGAGCGTTGTTTCTCGTGCTTTGAAGCTCATTGATGAAAAGAAACGTCTGGAATCACCGGTATCTTCAGTTCGCCCTCGAAAATCCACCGTACGAGTTGATAGGATTATGAAACGCTATGCCCAGAAGGATCGTTTCGAAACTGCAGCGGGAATTTCCAGAAAGGGGAAGGTCAATAACAACATAGAAGTGTCTCGCTATACAGTGTCTCGTCGCCTCAATGCATGTAGGTTAAAGGCAGGAAGTCCTGCCACTAAACCACTTATCAGTAAGAAGAATAAGAAAGCAAGACTTGAAAATGCGGAGAGGCACATCGTTTGGAGAGATAAAGATTGGGAAAGAGTGCATTTCAGCGACGAAATTAAATTTGATTTGGTTGTATCTGATAGCAGACGGTATGTTAGACGTGCAACAGGTGACAGGCTGAACCCGAAATGTGTCAAAACATCTGCAAAACAGGAGGAAGGTAGCGTAATGGTGTGGGGCATGTTTTCATCTGAAGGAGATTGACCGCTGGTGGCCATTAAAGAAACTGTCAATGCTAATGTGTATCTCAATCTTCTACTGCAATATGTTATCCCATCTCTACGATCATCACCAAACCAGCCAGCAATTTTTATGCAGGACAATGCCCCGTGCCATACTGCAAAGAAAGTGAAGGAATATTTTGCGGAAGAAAATATCGAAGTCATGAAGTGGCCTGCCCAAAGCCCGGACCTTAATGCTATTGAAAATTTATGGAAAATTATAGGTGACAATGTAAGAGAACGACAACTATCAACAGTAACGTATCTGTGGACTAAAATTAGAGAAGAATGAAAAAATAATTACCATTATTCTATGTTATTTGTTTGTAAAATTGTATTTACAGACGATCGTTCTCTTATTTTGCACTGTTCAGTTTTTGTTATTGTTCGTTAGATTGCTCTAATGTATTAAATATAGTTATGTTTGTCCTTATGCTTTGTAGAAATATGTTAATTACATTCCTTAAGTCCCCATCAAAAGATTCATTAACCTACTCAACATGGTTAAACTTTATTTTCAGATAATGAAAATTGTTCTCTGATTTTGCCCACTACAGTACATGGGGAAATGATAACACGTCTCTGCTCTGTTTTCTGTCAAAGTAAGCCGCCAAGAGCTCCGCCGTAGCCATGATATCAGCAATAATAACCTAACTGGGACCAACATGGAGCGGCAATGAAGGTTCAGCCCCAAAAACTGAACCCTTTAATTAGCTCACTCCACCAGCGATGTGGATGGTCTATACTCAACAACGACTTCCTGGAACTCATGCCAGACACATTCATGCACTGCTTACCGGTACGTGCAGAAACCCCTCCGGACATATGTGGCCATGCCCCGGAATCCAGGGCCCGATCCCCATGGCCTGCGAAAAGTAGACTGAAAACTTTCCAAGGCAAGCTCTGTGCCGTGCCTCCGACGGTTGACAAACAGTTGTTAAAAAAATTCGAACACTATGGTATTCGAAGGACAGCAAATGCATTATTAGCAAGCTACTTATCCAACCATCACCAATATGTACCGGTACTATGTAACACCGTTAAATCGCAAGCTTAACCTTTTAAAATTGGAGTCCCTCAAGGAAGCGCACTTGGACAGTTGCTTTTCAACATTTTAATAATGATATGACTACTCTTGGAATGAAGTGTGTTCTCTTTGCTGATGATGCAGTCTTCTACACTACTAAATGCAGATATTCAACATATTCTAAGTAAACTGTCGCAATAGTTAGTTCAGAATAGATTGATTGCCCATGAGGATAAAACTAAGCTGATGTTATTCTCTCCATGTTCTCGTCCTGACTTACCGACGATTCATTTCAACGGTAAAGACTTGGAATGGGTGTCTCAGTTTCGATATCTTGGTTTGATTCTTGATGATAAACTTAGCTTTAAAGCCCACATTGAAGAGTTAGACTGAAAGCTCTTCGGAATTTATGTTATAATATATGCAGTTTCTAATTATGTCAATCGTGATTCGTTGAAAGAAATTTATTATTCATTAGCTTATTCCTTGTTATTTCAAAATATTATCAGCTGGGGTGCAGCCCCTCATTGTTTTATTCGTAAACTAGAAGTTGTGCTAAATAATATACTAAGGCGAATACTTCGTGTTAAACGAGACCGAAAATAATATACCGTTGATAAATCGTAGTGATATGTACCGCGATTTACTAATGTTAGAATTTCAAGATGTGTCTAACTATTCGCTTCTTACGTTTTTCCGTTCACTCATACATAATCAACTATTTTCCAAACATTATTACTTGTTAATCGAATTCCAACACACATATTAGATCCTATATGTAACGACGCCTTTAAAAATCGGTGTGAAGATTATGTTATGCAATTGTATTAGTCTAACAACTACTTGTTACCCAAAAAGTTCCTCAACTTTTCTATGGGTTATGCAGATATATTACTGTACGTATATTATTGTTATTGTTAAAAATTCACGTTTGAGCTCCCACGGACAGGTAATACAACCCAAATGAAGCATTTGCAACACCAGGAAGCCCAAAACGCTGCTAAAGGAAATCCAGCAAAAACCATTAACTGCCGACTTAAAAGCCTGTAGGCGCCAACCCGACCAAAAGCCGATGCAGGCAACAAATTCCAAACTTTAGCCGACCACGGCAAGAAGCACCGACAGAACTGATTAGTTCGACATATGACAGCCTCCAAAGTGGAAGAGTGCTCTCCGCACGCAGCACGAGTCTGTCTCCCAAAGACCTTGAGGGCAGGGAGATAAGAATACGACCAATGCCTCTCATTATTATACACCTTATAAAACTCAGAAAGTTTTCATTATTGTAATGTTTACCTGTGTTTAATAAACCTATGAACCTATCAACCTATCCTCACCAACGTCTCGGAACAGCACAAGGCATCAACACCACGGGACACAAAGGCATGCTCCGCGACGTTCGCATGCAGTCCTCTGATATTACAATAAAGGACACGACACATCCGAGCCTAGTCGGTCCCGGCTTACTCTCCACGTCACTAGAAAGCATGAGAGAAACGAAGACACACACACACAGATATGCACAGAAAAATACAAATATATATATTAATTGTACACAGATATGTACAGAAAAATACAGATATATTTTAATTGAAAGAAAGTAATCCTATACGCAGGAAGAAGCAGAGGCAGTAGCCCGGTCCACTTAGCAAACCTGAGTACCGAGTAAGGCTAACACAGCCCCCAGGTTCACCAGGTTATAGGGGACGACAGTCGCGATGGACATGTGCGTGCCTTCACCAACCTCCCGTGGCCCTGCAGCTCACAGCACGGGATTAGAACAGAAAAAGAGGGAAAAAAGTAGAAGAAAGGAGAATAAGAAAAAGAGAAGAAAGGAGAAAAAACGAGCCTCGATTGTGCCATCCAGGCTCATACGCCCACCGAGCAGCAGCCGGTAGCCAAAGAGAAAGGATTCAAGTTTAGTCGCTTGAAATCGGTAAAATAAAAAAAAAAAACATCAGCTATTGCTGCATCAGTATAAGTAAGTATCGCTTCCGACTTGTGTTAACTTATTAAAAAACCTAACCGTATTTCCCACTCCTAAACTGTCTTTCGGAACAAAGTTGTTGGAACTGGCGAATATTAATTGGAAATTTTTTTCAAAGATACTGTACTTTCACAATTAGGAGTGGATGATATGTCAACGACGCGTACGCGATGACACAGCTTAGGACACATTTTACAGAGACTCTCCGAAATAATCATGATGGAATTTTAGCCTTCAGAAAGCTAAAACTACACGTAGATGCTTTGATACGCATTTTTGTGCAACTATAAAGATTGTAGGAAATGTGGAACACTCTGGAGGCTCAAATAAAATGATGAAGAAGAATGTAAAATTGTTTGGTATTAGCGTATTTGAATTTTGTGCCGCCACAAGCTTCATTACCTATTGTGAACTGCAGCTTGGTCCCGCCTCGTGGGTTAACCTTGCGGAGTCTCATTATCCTTGATTTCAGATTATGTGCATAAAAAATTACATTATCAAGCAGCAAAGCAGCAATGTATGAAATTAAATTCCCAGCCGCGTATCCTACCTACCGAAGGACTAACGTTCAATACATCTAAGTTTTTTTTTTGTTGTTGTTGATGTGTGAACTGCTCTGTCAAAGGAAGTTACCAAGAAAACGCTGCTAGAAACGTTGCTAGAGAAATCCAGCATAAAGCCATTAACATCTGACTTGAATGCCTCCAAGCCGAAGCAATCGACAGCAGATGCCGACAATGTATTCCCGATCGAAATGAACCAGGGCATGAAACACCTATTGCA
Source organism: Parhyale hawaiensis (assembly GCA_001587735.2). Classification (NCBI taxonomy): domain Eukaryota; kingdom Metazoa; phylum Arthropoda; class Malacostraca; order Amphipoda; family Hyalidae; genus Parhyale; species Parhyale hawaiensis. The sequence continues at coordinate 10,573,417 of LQNS02278001.1, forward strand.
CTGACGGGTTCCACACTTGAACAGTCCCCAAAGTGAAAGAATACACAGCACGTGTTACAATCTCCCAAAGATCTTGAGGGCAGGGACAGAAGAATACAACCAATGTCACCCATGGTAATACACTTCACAAAATATAGAGAGACAAGTCCCTTCTCTGCTATGAACAAATTTATCAGTTCGCTCTCAGCGTACAGACTGCTGGCAGAGCTAACAAGTCGGCCCAAACGGTGCAAGTGACTGTCAGCAGCTGAACTCCAGATATCTGGGCAATGCTCTAACACAGGCAGCAACAAAGAAAAATACATCTCTGTCATCAAACAGATTTTACTTTACGCAGGAGCCCAGTCTTACTGGAAACGCGTGAAACAAATCGCCTCATATGCTCCTAGAACATTATGTTCTCATCAAATACGACATCTATAATTTCCAAGGAGCTAGACCCCTGAAACAAAGTGTCATCCACCTTCAGAGGTGGATGCTGCGGTAAGTGCCCGAGAACGACTGAAAATAATTGATTTAGTCGCACAAGCATGCAACTTCTTGCTCAAGGCTGAGCACCATGCACTAAAGCTTGACAGGTCGCTGTTTAGAGACTGCATGACAACGTTACGCAGCTAGGAGTTTGTATCACTGCTATGAAAGGGCAATCGTCAGAATAGTTCATCACCTTGTTCTCCAGAAAAAAAACCGTCACATATATACAGACTAAACAGTAACGAGCGAAGTACGCTACCCTGTGGGATGCTAGAGACCGCCGCAACTGAGGCCCTCAAAATACCGTCAACAAACACTCTGCGAACACACGAACACACTTTAAAAATAAAATTAGTAGTGATTGACAGAACCATGCCACTCACACCAAACGACTCCAATTCGTACAGTACAGTACACCCAGAACTGTGTATGACCCTGATCATAGTATTGTCAGATGGTTCGCGGCCTACCTCAGTGGTGACACAGTATGCTGCCTATAAAACAGTTTTCGTTCCCAATTCCGTGCTGTCAAGGCCGTGGTTACTCAGGGTTCTGTTGTCTCGCCTTCCCTTTTCAACCTTGACGTCTCTGATTTCCGCATACCTCGGGCCCAGTTCTATCGCCCCCTTGTGACATCATACGCCGACGACTTCACTGTCGTGGCGTCTCCCCTCCACCCTCTCACCGCTGCGGCCGCTCTATCGGATCACTCTGACTCGATCAGTGACTGGGCAGCTGCCAAAGGCCTCGCCATCTCAACCTCTAAAGTCAACTCAACAGTAAGGATAACCGACACCCATCAGTCTAGACTTGACCCTTAAATCACTGTTAACAACACTGTACTATCTCTGGAGCGCGGCCCCAAGATCCTTGGCGTCACTTTCGACATCCACATCACTTCTATCGCTTCCCGAGCCTCCAACCGCATTAGATTGCCCAAACCCTAGCTGGCACGCGCTGGTTTCCAGTGCAAAGAGACCCTGCTTCTCACATATAAGGCATTTATCCGACCCCTCTTCATCTACGCGGCCCCTATCTTGTATTCTGGAGCTCGCCAGTATGCGATTCAGAAGCGGCAGACAGTTCAAAACGCCGCTCTCCGTCCTGCGACCGGCTGCTTTCCCATGGCCCATCGATCATCTCTATTCAGAGTCTAAATTCCTAAGGGTCGACCAATCTCTCGACCTTCAGTGCCGCCAATACTTCATTTCCGCCTTTCATCCTGAGCACCCGGCCCACTCTGTCGTCACTGTACAGGCCGGTCGTCGACGCATCCGCCAAAATATGTCAACTAGATTCCACTCTGACGTCAACCACTTGCTAACATATAATATCATACTGTTTGAAGAGTACCGTGCAGCTATCGCTTTCCTCCATCGCTCTGGCTTGCGAGCTTCTCTATTCCGTCTCTCTGTAAGCAGGGTTTTGGGCACCATTCCACCGGAGAAAACCACTGGCCTGGTGTCTGCCACAGGAACAACCTGGTTCAGGTCCATGGACATAAAAAGCTATGAGTAGCTTGAAGTCCCAATATGGAAGCCAACTGACACAGGCACAAAATCAGGGGCATCAGTCACAACGAGGTCGAGACAATTGCCAGAAACATGCCTGAACCTACTAACAATTTGCACACAATTATATAAGGCGCAAAAGTCCACCGCAGCTTCGCCATGACCTTCAGTCGGTGATACTAATCCAAATCAGTCCCTCTGGTGCGCATTACCATTCCCGGCAGAAGCAAACGCCGACTTAGGATTCACGCTCTGGATGGAAACCATCACTGTCAACGAACAGTAGTACAGAGAATCATTAGTTATAGGGCTCCGATGCGATGAGAATAAATAAGAATTGTTCTGAGAGCCACAAACCCTAACAACCATCATCTCATGACACCCGCTTTCGTATACTGGCTGCCAGTAAACGCAGAAACCACTTCGGATATAGACAGCCATTACCCGAAATCCAGGCCCTTATTCCAGTGGATTGCGATGAAGCAATTAGAAAAAAAAAATGTTGTAACAAGCTTCGTGTCGAGCCTTCTATCCGACACCACTGTTTCCGAGAAGCACACGACATCGACACCAGGGTACACAAAGCCAAGCGCCGTGAGCTTTTCAGGCAGCCGACTCCCCCGAGCCCGACCTGGTCCCGGGTTGCATTCAATATCCTCCATAGAAGTAGAAGAGAAATAAAGATAAAAGCAGGAAAGACCATGCAAGGCATTGGTGAAAATGCCATACACGTATGATTAGCAGAGCAGAAGTAAACGGTCCACTCATCAGTGTTGCCGTGCCGAGCAAGGCTTATGCAACCCCAGGTTCGCTTGACTGTCGGGGAAGACTGTCACGGTATAAAAGTGAGTGCTTCCACCGACTTCCTATGACCCTGCCGCTCACAACACGAGATTAGCACAGAGAGAAATAAGGAAAGAAGAAAAAATTTTGATTGTGCCGTCGTGAGGTGGGGACCGGAGCTTACTGTACAATGACGGGTACGCCTACGGCAGCAGCCAGGTGGTCACTCTGGTTGCTGTTGACTCCTTTGGAGCTCATCCGCCTTTCATGCTCATTTGCATTAGTGTTCCCACAACTCTGTTTTCTTCTTGCTCATATGCCTGCCCAAGGGGCAGCCTGTTGCCAATGAGAACAGATACAAGTTTAGTCGTTTGAAATCGACCCTGCATTGGTGGCCTCTTACGCCACGTGCAGGACAGACGTGATATTCTAAGCATCAACTCCAGAGTGAGCTAAAAACATGCGATCATTTTTTGGCATCACTGTCGCTACATTTTCACAAAAAATGCTAAAAAAAAACATTCGACTGTCTTCATTTTTCTGGGGAGCATAGGGTGTGTGATTTTTAGGCAGCAGTACAGGCAAAAATGATTTTTTAGCCTGCTTTCTTCCGATGAGGAAGCAACTTTAACATAAGCGCAAAAAATTCGATACACTCAAGGATACGCGGTGGGAATTAAAATCAGTGATGTTCGAGTGTTAGGTAATAAAAACTCGTTTTTAGCACACGTCATCTAAGGAAAAAAGGAATCTGCTGTTCAGGGGAAGTGAAACAAAGACCTCTCAGGTCCAATGATAATCTGAGTCTGTAGTTGTAGCGTAAACTTCAGAAGCATATTAGTAACGGCAGTATGATCAATGAAGAAGTATCAACACGATTTCTTGATGTTATTATCGCCGGCGTGGGCACTCTAGTTACTTTATATTATTTTTTCTTAGGATTCTTCAGCGTTATTGCTCGATTATTTATAGGTTTGGTGCCTTCAGTCCTTGTTAGAAAAATATCTGTGATCTCAATTTTAAATAGTATTAAGGTAAATATTCAACTAGATACGATGTGGTGTGGAAACCAGCTGGTAAAGAGATCCAGCTTGGTTTGGATAGGGTTTTGACTTCCCCTCTGTCCTCCTTTAGGCCTCGTCGCCAATAACTGCCACACTTTCCGTTTTACAGCTAAAGTCATTAGGGCGTCGATACTACTGCAAGCTCCACGCTCGGCAAACGACAGCGGAAAAGTGCAAGAGAACTTTGATGATATTCATGGAAGTGTAAAGAAAACTTCAGTCGTCAATGAAACGACACTCCCAGTTCTTTACAAGTAAGTGAAATATGCAGTATTATGCATAGCTGGTGATTTCGCTGCTGATGGCATGTAGACACCACGCTCAGAGTAATGCATGATAGCAATTACAGTACTTTCAAAAATGCAAATTCAAATTGGTTAATAATTGGAGAAAGAAACTGTAGGCAACCCCAGTATAGATTATCTTTTAATCGAAATTATATTTACCTTATATTGTCCGTGTATACAGGGTGCGCATGAAACCCCTGGACTTCTTCCTAAATAGTATAACAGACATTGTAATACTTTTTTTTATTCGCTAAGGCTCCTAAATATCTTAAGAGCATCACATTCTAAAAGTAATTTCCAGTTATATTGACTATTTAACATTGTGTTAAAAGAACTTAGTAAAAGGAAAGCTGCCATCAAACTCCATCGCGAGGTAAGAACCAATTTTGATATCATTCAGCTCTTGAAAGTAGTCAGTAGTCTGAATTTGGTACTTGTGAGGTTTGTCCAAGACTTGGCAGACCTCGAGCTGTTCGGACCACGAAAGTGGTTACGGTCGTGCGTGAGAGGGTGAGGAGAATTTCAAGGAGGTCTATTCGCAAGCTGGCAAATAAGATGCATGTGAGCAACATGTGAATTGACGAAAAACGTCGTTAAATGATGTGCAACTGTCTTCTTTCAAAATGAGGACGCGTCAAGAGGTTCCTTCTCGTCAAAGTAATAGAGAAAAGACTTGACAGAGTAAGAATTCTTTTCAGTGGCATATAAACAGGAGAGACAGTACTTTTCCCTACAAAAAATCTTCACAGTTGCATCCAAATTCAACTGTGAGAAAGATAGAATGTAAGTAAAGAGTGCGGGGGATACTCCAGATTTTATGAAATCTGTTCCACTGTCGTCAAAAACCGTCCTCTCTCATTGTGTAAGCTGCCATCTTGTAAGCTTGGCAATCCCCTCTGATTTTCGTGACAGAGGGTCATAAAATGAACACAAACTGCTACACTGATGATATTTTGTTTCAAATGAGATGAGAAACACTTCAGGGATCAGCTTGTCACCTTGAAAGATAGTGTATTTTGTTCATTTAAAATTATTTAAAGTACACATAAAGTGATAACAGCAGTAAAAAGGCGACACCTGAGGGTTTAAACAAGTTATCTCGGGACGCGATGGCAATAGGGCTACACTCCACAACAGCGTCGCCTTAGAGCACAATCGGGTTAAAATTCCTGTTCGTAGAGTGAAACAGCAAACAAATGAACTCCACGGGTGGTAGAATCACGTTTTTCGATTGATTAAAGTCCCAAAATTTTTTTTATGCTTCCACCATCAGCCCCGACTATGCACCCTCTACCGAGGTGCTTGCCCCAATGAGCAAGCCTTCATCAAGGCTAGGTTAGCACGGACTGGTTCAGCTAGCCTTCATATAATTTATAAAGTTATTCCTACAGGAGTTCATTGGAATGTTAACACAACCAGTCCTTACCTAACCCTACTTAGATACCGGGGTAAACTTTTCCAACTTCTATCGTCGCCACCTAACGTCACATATCGACTTGGGGTACCCGCGCACGAGTGGCTTTTTATCATCAGTTGTCACTATTAAAAAAAATTTAAAATACAAAGCACGCATTTCTATGGCTGCCCGCACACGTGCTATTATTCTAGAGGCAACAACAAAACGTTGTGAGGTGTTTGCGACCGGACCAATTTCTGTGACAACACAATGTTGTGTTGTAGGCAACTGTTGCAGGCGATAGAGAACGTTATTTCTTATGGGGACTCACACACCGACAACTTTTAGTTGCCGCCACCCAGCACCCAGCCGGTCGCACGTTACCAGAGTGGCTTTGTTAACTCCAGATTTTTACATCCGCCAAGGATGTTATGTTTTCGTCGTGTTTGTCTGTCTGTCTGTATGTTTGTCCGTCTGTCACCAAGTTAACTGAAGAAGTTATGAACCGATGTGGACGAAATTTGCAGATATTGCTAGGTATGTTAGCAGGAACAAATGATTATCTTTTGGTGAAGATATGTCCATCCGTTTGTTTGTTTGCCCGCCTCATTTTTCTCAACCCAATAACTCAAAAAGTTATTGATGGAATTTTATGAAACTAACACGAGTTGTTAGGTATATAATAAAGAGTAAATGACAAAATTTTGGTAATAATCCGTTCGTTCGTTTGTCACTGTTTTTAATTTTATGTTCGCTAGCACAATTTCTCAAGAAATAACGAATGGATCTTTATTAAATTTATAGGGTTTGTTAGTAAAAATAAAAGACATAAAAAATGATTCAATTTTGGTGCAAATCGGTTGGTTCATTTGTATGTTTGACTCATGCTTGTCATAACGTTTGTTAAAAGTATTACTCAAAACGTTGTCAACGGATCTTCATGAAAATTGCACAAGTTTTTATTACTCTCAAAAGGCACAAATTGGTAGATTGGGGAGTTTATACCAAGAAAATTATAATTCCAGAGCCAATTTGAATATTTTGCTACCGTTACCTTGCTTGGCGGAGGTATGCGCTCTTAGAGTGCTCTAGTTTGCAAATGTGACTTTCTTTTGGAGCAGTTTGGCGCATAAATAATCTCTTTTGCGGTTTAGCTATTCTTAAATAGCTCGGTGCTATAACCATTTCACTCCTGTATCATAAATTAGTTATATTAAAGAGAACAAGAGTTTCTGTGTACGGCACAGAAGAAAAATGGTATGGCATATTTTTTTTTTTTCGTCTGACAATCCCATCATGGTTTTTTAGTGTCTTTCACCCTAGATTGTTGCTTTAATAGTTCATCAAGCATTGAGTAAAGTGCTGCACGTAGTACTCTCTGACTAATAAGTGACTGTACCCAGTTCTTCCGTAATCTCTTTTCGCCTTTCCTCCAGAGCAAGATGCGCAGGTCACTGCCACACTTCCACAGTATCCATGGTGACACTAAACAATAGTTGCCGCCATCCGGTGGCTCGTGTGTGGGTGTACCTTACTTACAACTTTTCGTTGCGACAATTTTTTATTGCGCCCGTATTTGTTGTAAAAATTGGCAATAAAAAGTCACTCGTGTGCGGGTATTTTCTCCAGCGTAATGATCTGAAAACTTTCAAACACTCAAATATAATATAATAGTATGTACAGTGCGCTAACTTTGATTATAAAAATATATATTTTTTACTTATTTATCAAGATAAGTGTCAAACATTTAAAATGTTAATAGTAAGTTAGTGCACAGGTATGTTGCTACTGCAAAAACAACTAGAGAAGAAGAAAACGGAATAATTTCAGACGTTTTTGCAATATTTGCTTATCGCACGGGGTTCTGCTGTTACCCCAGATTATGCAACATCACTCTCTAATCAACATGGGCGAGAAATGCGATTTAAAAAGTGAAGAAAAAATCAAAGTGACCTCGTTATCGGCTTCTGATAAGACAACACTCGAAGTTTTCAAGGAACTACAACGTGATCACCGAACAATTAAGGCTTATGCAATTGAAGGTAGTAAAGTCAACAGGAAAACTCCGGATAGAGCCTCTACGGTGAAATTGACTGCTCGGGATATGCGACAATTGAAGGATTCTATGGCTAGAAAACAACTTTCTACAAGTAAGGCGATATTTGAAGACGTTGGAGCCCCAATTCTAAGCAGAAAGACAAGATGTGAGGTTCTGCAGAAGCTAGGGAAAGTGAAAAAGGCAATTGAACGATCACTTCTAACAAAAACTCATAAAGAAAATAGGGTTAAATGGGCTGAGGAGAACGTGAAAACTGATTTCTCCATAATAAAATTCAAAGCCAGAATTATAGAAAAGAAAGCCATTTTACTGCAACAAATTATAAAAATACGAAGGAAAACAAAATAGACGTCAAGCTAAAAAATTGGTAACGTCAAATCATAAAATCGGTAAACCTTTCGGGTTTCACCCATCATCAGTACCTCTGTAATGAAAATCGAATTTTTTTTTTGTTAGAACGAAAAACTAAGACATGAAAAAGGATTTCCTAAAAAACTGTGAAAACTCTTATGGACTATTAATAAAAAAGAGGATGAGCACTATTTTGGTCATCTAAAATTGGTTTCTGTTTAAAAATATAGAGTGATTCTAGTAATCCTAAGTCTAAGCTATTGCACAAAGAAAGCGTTTTGAAATTCTCTAGGCGCACACGGGAGCCACATGTCTCAGCATGCAAGCGCACAGAAGAAAATGGAGGCTGTGTAAGAAAATTGCCTGTACGACAGCTTCTTCCGGCGTGCTCAGAAACTCTCTTGAAAAGCATATGCGAGGTAGATCCCACGTATGATGATGAACAAAGTTCACAACAGTATTGATTAATAAGAGAGCTCTGCACGCCATGAGGAAGTCGGTCTTTGTACTGAAAGAATGACTTTACCGTATATTTATTCGACAGAATGATTTTAAAGTCTAAGTTAGGAAAGTATAACTTTAAAAGCTGGGTTAGTTCACACCGCAGTTTTTCCGACTGGCTACCAAAAAACTGTTTGGCAAAGAAGCTACTGGTTCTCGTTGCAACTACAGCAGTATTTGGCTGGTAATAATGGGAAAGGAATTTCTTGATATACGAATAGATCATGTATGATGGATAACCGTTCTGACGGAAGAAATTAACAAGAAGTTGAAACTCAGAATGCATAGTGTGAAAATTTGAGCAAATCTTATAAGCGCGTGACAGAAGAGTTTTAATGCTATTGATTTTAAAAGAACGGGGTGTAAAACTAAAAAAAACTTGTTCCCAAACCCGTG
>LQNS02278001.1:10585588-10610672 GCA_001587735.2 Parhyale hawaiensis
ATAGCTACGAAAGCGGCCAGCTATCTACGCGCCCCTGACCCTGCCGTCACCAGTACAGGCTTTGGCCGAAAAGAAGAAGAAGAGAAAGGATAGGAAAAGAACATCAGGTGGTACTACCTGAAGGAAGAGAGAGAGGAGCAGACTGTTGAAGACTGAGTACCCAGCTATGGCACCAGCCTGTTCATCTCCTCTCAGGGATGCCGTTGGACCAAAACAGGTCTCATCCGCTTCTAGAGTGGCATTTCCTCCAACTTAGGGGCTACCCAGAGCCCCAAACCCACAGCCGGCTCATACAATCAAAGAGGCGTCCGGTGGCCGGACAATGGGGGCGGCCTGATAACGCGCAGGCCACCTCTTTTTGGTAAACCTCATCCTCTTTTTATTGTCAGTCCATAGGAGTTTTCACAATTTTTTAGGAAATTCTTTTTCATGTCTTAGTTTTTCGTTCTAACAAAAAAAAAATTTCGATTTTCATTACAGAGGTACTGATGATGGGTGAAACCCGAAACGTTTACCGATTTTATGATTTGACGTTACCAATTTTATAGCTTGACGTCTATTTTGTTTTCCTTCGTATTTTTATAATTTGTTGCAGTAAAATGGCTTTCTTTTCTATAATTCTGGCTTTAAATTTTATTATAAGACTGCGTAGTAAAGCAGAATTTTGTATCACTGATTTCTCCAATGTCATATTTACTGACGAATGCAGAGCCACTCTTGATGGTCCAGATGGCTGGGCGTCTGGATTGGTCCTCCATGACCGACCTCAACAGACACGGCTTAAGCGTCAATAAGGTGGTGCAGGTATAATGTTTAGTGCCGGGATAGTAGATGACACCCTTATTAGTCAATTTGAAGTAGCAGAACGAGTTAAACTGAATGCAAAAAGGTACTACCAGTTCCCTGAAACCAACTTGATTCCATGGCTTGATGAGCAGACTATCGCATGCTGATCCAAATTTGTATTTCAGCACGATAGCGCTCCCTCACATCGAGCACGGTACACTGTTAACTGGTTTGCGGATGGAGGATTCAAATCAAAAAGGATTATGACCTGGCAAGCGAATAGCCCCGATTTAAATTTGAGAACCTCTGGGCAATGATCAAAAGGAAGGCCTATGGAGGTGGTCGGCAGTTTTCGAGCAAAGTACAGTAAGCCTGTGGAATGCAGTAAAAACAGCAGCAGATTCTATTCCACCATCTGAAATATCAAACTTGACAAAGTCTGTTGATAAACGCTTTAAAAAATAATGAAAAATGGAGGTTGCCAGGTTCAAAATTAACTTGTTATGTTTACCACTACTGAAAATTTATTTCAGTGTTTATTATATTTTTTAGGTTACAATATCTTGGTTTTGGACGCTTAATAACAATATTAATGTTCACTTGTATTTATTTCCTCTCTATGACGTTTTTATTAGCTTTTTGTAGTATCTGAGGTAACAGTAAAAGCTCGCAAATAAGCAAATTGTATGATAAACTTAACCAATGGCAAAAGATTTATTTTACAGGTGTTGTCTATATTGTTAACATAGCCATACATCTAGTATATATGGCTATGTTGCCATATTAACTTGAAAAATTAGGTAAAAAAAAATCGATTTGCATAATCAAAGGTAACGCACTGTATGTGCAGTCTACGAGCGAGGCTTCAGCTCTGCCTGAAATTTGAGCTTCTTCGCCGAGGCTTTTCATTCCCTATTTCTAGTAAACCGCCTTATCGCATAAACACAAATATACAACTTCACTACATCGAAATTTTTACGTTGCACTAAAAACTGTTACGTCAAATTGAAGAAAGCAAGTTCAAACAGTAATCACTGCGGCGACTGCGCCCTGAAAAATTATTGCCCCTGTGTTTCGTTTATCATCTACTAAAAAATTGAGCCAAAACAAATTGCATATACTAAATATAATGGCGACTAATCATAAAATTTGACGCTTCAGGATTAATCTCCCATCAGAACAAGAATGAAAAATAAATAGATGGGAAAAGTCTAGGAGTAGAATTTTCTTTCAAATTATAGAGAGGAACCAAGATGCTGTCGGGGGGAGGGGAAGTCTAAAACGCGAATGAACGAAGCTACTTGGAGGGGCCGGGTGTCAGTGCTGTACAGTCAGAGGATGTAGGACTAATTATGGAATATGTAAAAGGGTACAGCCCGAGGTTATGATAATAATTCTGGGTCTTGTTCATTGGATGTAGAGGGAGTCTAATGTTGTGAGTTCGATTGGGTTAGAAGAGTGATGGAGAAGTCTTTCATACTGAAGGGATGGTTGTTTTGCTCAGCGTGCAGGCGCGAAGCTGAATGTGAGGATTTTGAGATTGTTGAGCAGCTTTGACTAGATTGTTGGTCAATAAGGGCTTTGAAATGTTGTCCAGTGCTACCGAAGTACAAAGCATTTCATCCTCTGCACGGGAAACGGTAAATAACAGTGGCAAAAGTGGTGTTGGAGGTTTGTCTTTACACTTAGAATAGGACCATATGGTAATTGTGATTTTGTATAAAAATTGAAGTTTATGCGTGGGTAAGCTTCAAAGTTGAATGGTTCCCAAGTGTTTACCGCACTAAAGAAGCTTGTAACAGCATTTAAACCTCGTACAGTAAACATAAAGTGTTTTATTTACTATCTAGTTTCTAGAAAGAAAATACCGTTGTCGTATGCAGACCCGACAAGGGAAGTGGCCTTGTCATTCTAGATAAAAACCAGCACAATCAAAGAATTATTACAATCCTGGCAGACACAACCATCTTCACTGTTTATCACTCGCATACCGATCCTCTCAAACTTAGGCTTAAATTCATCGACAAAAGTAATAGATTTTTGAAAAAAAAATTGTTGACCATAACATCATCACCAATCCGATTTACTGTTCACTTTACATCTCACTTGCTTCCCCTGGAATCATACACGGACTTTCAAAGGCACACAAGTCCGGTGCCCCCTTACGTCCAATTCTTGCTGCCTATAAAACACCGTCCTACCCTCCTGCAAAATTCCTTGTGCTATTACTTCAACCTCTGACAACAAATCAGTATACTTTGCGTAATTCATATGAATTCCGAGACCATATCAAAAAACTTAAATTTTGCCTCCTAATGCCTACTTATCCAGGTTATATACCACCTCTCTTTTCAACAACATACGCGTGAACGAAGCTACAGATATTATTTGCAACAAAGTTTTTGATAACACGAACCTATTCCACATTATGGACAAACCTACATTCAAAACTTTCCTCAGTCATGTCATTAAATATTCCTCATTTATGTTTAACAGAGAACTGTACAAGCAAATAGAGGGAGTTTCGATGGGTTCCCCGCACAGCCCTTCGTTAGCAGATTATATTTCTTAGTCATCACGAAACTATTTGGCTCAACGACTGTCTTAATGCCATCAAAATAATCCACTATAATCGTTCTGTAGATGACACCTTTCTCATGTTCAAAATTCATTTTGATTCTGATTTATTTCCCCGATATATGAAGGGTAAACATCCAAATATCAAATTTACTGCCGAAATCCAAATAATACTTTAGCTCCTCCAGATGTTTAATAACTAACCAAGACTCTGAACTAACTATAGGAGTTTACAGAAAACCCTCCTTTTTGGACCTCAGGACAAGCTTTTTCAGCAACTTCTACGATCAATTTAAAATCAATGCAATAAAATCCTACTATTTAGAGAATATCATTTGTCTTCCTCCTAGTGTACCTTGCAATCTCAAATTATGTTGACATTCTCGGAAAGTTTTTCGGAAATAATGGTTACCCGTACCATTTTCTGGACCACTACTGCAAATTGTTCCTAGACAAACTATTTGCTCCCGGCATTAATAAACCTTTCGTCCGTAAATTAGACTTCTTTCCCTCGCTTCTTTACTGCAACAAAGCCTCTATTAGTGCGGTAAACACTTTGTGAGAGCATTCTTCTCCAGAGGTTACCCACTTATAAACTTCAAAATTTTCATACAAAAACATATTTAGCCTAGGATCCTATTCTAGAATTAAAGACAAACCAAACACACCCCTTTTGTGGAGTGTTATCTACCGTTTCAAATGCAGGGGTTGCAATACCTTGTGCATCGGTAGCACTGGACAACATTTCAAAGCATATATTGACCAATATTTAGGGGTATCTAGTCGAACTGGCTTACTAATCGTAAAACCATCACATTCAGCTCCCGCTTGCATGCAGAGTAAAACAACCATTGCTCTTCAGCACGAATGACTTCTCCATCACTCTTCTAACCTAATCGAACTCACAACATTATCAGAGGTAGGTTGCGTCGATATTGGGTTATTTTCTTGATAAGCAGTTTGTCCTTCACCCAACACAGTATGGTTTTCGTAAGGGCTTGGGAACTTGTGTTGCTCTGCTTCACATTTCTCATGTGTTGCAGCTGGCTCTTGATGGGGGGTCATGAGGCAAGGGTGGTACAGCGTGACTTCAGTGCTACTTTTGATCTCGTGAATCACCTTGGGCTGCTCCATAAGCTGAGATTAATCAGTTTTGGTGGTTCAGTTCTCGCGTTAATTAGTACATTTTTATCTGCCAGAGGTGAATGTGTATTTGATGGGAAGAGGAGGGTGATTGATTCCTGGTGTTCTAGGTGGGGGATGAGGCTAAATGCGGGCAAGACCAAGACCATGTTCGTGTCCAGGTCGCGTACAGTGGGACCTCCTTTTCCTGCACTCATACTAGACTTTGTACCACTTCCTGTGGTTGATGACTTGGTAATCTTGGGTGTCCATTTTGATCCAATGTTGACGTTTGAGTCCCACATTCGTTCGGTTGCTCACGTGCATCGCAGAAAAATTGGTCTTATGAGGCGTGCTTGGAGCGTGTTTCGCTCGGTAGAATTGACACGTCGCTGCTTTAATTGCTTTGTCCTCCCTCTTCTGGAGTACTACTCTGTAGTCTGGGATTCTGCATGCTGCCGATTGCCATTTGCGTTTGCTTGACAAAGTGGTTCGTCGATGTACGTTCATGCTGGGTGGTGTTGTGCCTTGTGATCTGGCGCATCGTCGCAGAGTTGGTGGGGTCTGTTTTTTGTATAAAATCTATAACTGCCCCAGTCATCCCCTGTCTGAGTTTCTTCCTGATCCATTTGTTCGGGTGAGGTATACTCGACGTACTGGTGCCCTTCATGAGTTTGCCTTGAAACCGTTACGATGCCGTACGGGCCAGTGTTCCCGTTTTGTTTTCCATCGTGCGTGGATATTTGAAATGGTCTTGATGGCTCTGTCTTTGCTGGTGCGGGTATTGGCAGCTTTAAACGATCTGTACCCAGAGCTATTCTGTGATCTTGGATCTTCTTTTTTCATTTTTTTTTGTTTTATTCACCTGCTGGGCTGGTTGCGTGGGGGTTTGCTAACCTCATGGAGTTTCTCTGTTTCCACGTCGCCAATCTGGCGTGATTTCATTATAATAATAATAATACTGAAGAAAATTTGAGAAGCTTATCAGAAATTTCGTTACCCACGACGCGCGTTTCGCCGTACCTCGGCTCATCAGGGTAACGAAATTTCTGATAAGCTTCTCTAATTTTCTTCAGTATTTATAATAATGCCATCTCAAGACAATAATAATAATAATACATCCATAGAACAAGACCTAGCAGTAATGAGGAAGAACGCCATTACGAAAACAGCAACTTCTTCCAGTTGTAATTCAAGATATAATGAATACAAATCGCTCAACAGCAGCTGTATCACGTTTTACATGCTTTTCTATAACTTGGTTCTCAGACGTCATCAGTATCCCAGAAGATAACGATTTTTTCATAAATATTCTTGAAATAAACTATTTTCCACAAATCAATAATTTTTGTTCAAGTAATTCAGTCAACTTGAAAAATGCTCCTATCAGGTAAAATTACAGAAAAAAAAAATTGGCCGGAGCCATACAAATTCACCAAAAATTCAATTTTTTAATTAATATAATTGATCAATTTTCCGTTTTTGCGTCATAGGAAATTTATCTTGTGCAATTCAATATTTTCTCTTATACGATTGTCAAATTCTTCAACACTTAAATCCGTTCTGAACTCATGAGCTCGTAGTCTAGCTAAACCTTTTTATTTAATTGTAACGAGACATTATTTTCTTCGGTTGGACTCTTTACTTCAACTACATGTTCTACAGGAAGACTACCATCTACTACTTCTGTAATATAATACAATTTTTACAGCAGGTTCGACGGGAATATTCTTTTTGGAGGGGTTTTCTGTATCGATAATAGTTTCAACCGAAGTTTTTGTAATATTTTTTTACAAAAAAATATTTTTTGTCGTAGTATATTTTTTTAATTCTACATAAATTTTCGGAGAATAATGACATTTTTTCTGCTTCTTTATATCATCATCACTATCATCCAAAAGTCGATAGTATTTCCTTTCAGATATTTAATTTTATTCAAGATGTTCTCAGTAGGTATTATCAATAATCGTCATTTTATTAAAATAAATGTGAGAGCAGTTAATGTAATTCGACAAAAACTTTTTTCGGGACGTAAATTTGATTCAAATTTCTCATGCGTTGAAATAGAGCGCATCCAGGTTCCATATTTCATAGAGGTTTATAAAACTTTGACTGGATTTTTATTAGTTTAATTGGCGGAGCTTTCCATGATCTCAACAAATGTCGTTTTCAAGGCAAAAAACTTCAAGACCCGTGAGTTATGATAACTATATGCAATGTATCTAAGATACGGAACAGTATTTTGTCTTCAGAAGGATGCTTCTCATTATTTGTTACAATTACGTTGTATGGGCATTGATGGGTATCATTACAAAATTTTCTAAATTCATTACAATCCATATCTGAAACAATATCCTGTAGCACATTCTGTAAATTTTTGCCGTGTAATTCAAAGAGAATTAAAAGATTAGCGTTTCTTCCAGTGCTTTAACGAGGAAGAAAATTGTAATTTTGACAGATAGAGACACAGTTTATAGAGTTGTGACGACCTCTGTAATAGAAACTTTCAGCTCATTTCTGATTGGGTGTATCTGCTATATAATAAAAAAATGATCATTTCTTTAATTTAGCATCAATTTTTGAAGGATCTGGTATAGTAATATCATCATCAAGAATAGTGCCTTGATTTTTTGGTTTCGCTCCGGGGGGCGCTGTTTAAAAAATTCATCAATATTACCACAGCGTGACTCAAAAATATTCACAATTTCTTTTTCGTATATTTTTTCTCAACAGCATTTATTTTAATAGTTTATATTCTGGCTGGTGATGTGACTTACTGTATACATAAAGAGTATTGTAATAAAAAAATTTCTTCAAGCAATAGTCTAAAAAGTAAACATGATTTACCACAGTTTGATCTACCAAAAATGATTACACGCATACCACTTGGAAATAAACACTTTTTATTTCGATTTGTTTTACTCTTAGTCCACTTTCATACAAACATATTTATAACATAATATTACAGTAATTCATTAAATCTATGGCTCGACTTTTTCATCCGACCCCTGTAGATCGCTGAATGTCACAAATATGTTCTTTTAAATATTGAGGATCTTTTTCTAGCACAACATGACGTTCTTCTGTCATGGACGTCATTTGTTTCGCTTTCTCAATTTCACCTTAATTGGTTAAAATACCAACTTAGTATAGAAGCTGTTTCATTTTTCAGATTTTTTTCAACAGTTTCACATCTACGGTTCATTGTCGCTGAGGTCTTGCTTGAACAGAGACTTGGAACTCATTCATTTTTTCTTCTAATGACGACAATTTGTTGAGAGTGGAACTCGAAAAAACTTCATATTATCTTGTACCTCTGTCTCCAGAGTAATTATTTTCAACTTTGACTCATATATATGCTTCGATATCGTTTCTACTCTAACGTTTTCAGTTGCTAGCACTTCTGTAGAAAAAGTTTCCATTTTTGCTTGCTTTTCTGTAATTTTTGCTTCGAGTTCACCTAGATCTTCCTTTGTTAATTTCTTTTCCAAAGATAAATTAATACCTTCCCATTGAGCTAGGATTTTTATTTCTAGTTCTTTGAAATCTTCATCATTTTATTTTGATTTAACGATACATTAATATCCCCCACTGTGTTGTTTAAGCCTCTTCCGTCGAACTCAGAGTTTTGTTAAGGGCCTCCTGAAATTTTGATTTCAGACTATTAATTGCATCGGTAATACAAGCTTTATTACGGCGTCTTTTTCATCTATAGGATTGTGAACATTGGAATGACGCTTATTATTCAGATCATAATTTCCGTCATCATCTAAGTATTTAAAACCCGCACCTCGAGGGCCACGTTTAGAATAAGTTTTTCCAGTGATAGTTTTAGGTCCACTTCCAAATATATTTATACCAGTCTATACGACTCTTCTAAGTAAATGCTTAAAATAATATCAGATTTTTGTCCTCAATCAATACCTTATAAAACACTTCCAGACATAAATGACCACACATAATATTACCTTCTCTTTGAATTTTATGACTAGAAAATAATAAGTTGGATTGAATATACTTTTGAAAACAAACGTAGTTATCAAAATAATAGCATTTTTTTTTAATCCAGCAAGCCCAGCGAGTGTCAAAAAAATAAGAGCTTTTTTTTTAATCCGGCAGCCCAATAAGTGTCAGATCTATTGCTTGAATCCAAATTTAAATTTCCACATTCTACATTATTAGGCATTTTTGGTAAAGTATATCCCTCATAAACACCCCTTGGAAACTAGTAATTTGGAGCTTTTCAACATATTTTAATAAATCAAACTGACTTAGGGGCTTATGAGGGATAATTACTTATATGGAAGTTAAAAATGAAAAGGCTTTTCCTTTCATAAGGCTTCAGGAATACCCCCACCTTTAATTTTGTTTGTTATGAAACATTTCTTTCAATATTTTATTGACAGTTTTTTTTCCTTATTTACGGCATTGACCACAGCACTAGCTCCGCCCGCCAATGATCTTGAAGCACCAACCGCTGCCAAAATTGCAGGTATAGGTAAAGCATATCCACATTTTTTGACTTCATTAGTTTCCTCTTTTGACTAGAAAGAAGTTTTGCTGCCATTGCATTCAATACATTTTGCTTGAACTATCAGCTTTTTTTGACATAAGATATTGAGGACTTCAATTTTAGTGATTTTTGTACATATTACACAATACATCACTATTTTTATAACGCAGAACTTAAATGAAAGGAAAAAATTAGTTGACCGTATAGGCCAACCGTTTTTCAAATTTTTTAATATTCAACAATTATTTTTATTAATTATTTTTATATTTTATGCAACTGTCTAATGAATAACAACAATTTTTCTTTCATCGGCGTGTAGATGAATAACTCTCTGATAAAATTGAAGCATAAACATATTTATATATGAATATTTGTTCCGAACTCAACCATAATCATAATATCAAGAACAGTGTTTTTCAGTCTTTTAGTTTATCAGCTCACATAGAATGCCAATATTGGCTATAAAGATATGTTGTCTATGCCTCATTTAACAGTTGAGGTGCTCTCTCTATCAATTGGGGTGATGCAGGTTAGCATGCGATAGTCTGAGATTACCATTCATTTCGTATACTCACAAGCAGCCCTCATCAGAACCCAGTCGGAAATTAGGGTTGTGATTATTGTAGAATATAGTGCTGTATGAGAGATTAAGGTCGATTATGGATGATGAAACAATATGGTAGATATGTCGACCATAACATAACGTTGACTTTAGTATATTTAGGTCGAGATTGGTGGAGGCAATATTGGTAGGTTAAGGGTTGTCAGGAAAAGAAGGTCGATGGTAGTACATGGGTGTTTGACGACTATATGTGGTAGATGGTAGTAGATGGATGTTTAAAGACTATATATGGTAGAGCATAAGCTAGAGCATAACTATGGCAGCTTATCAACGGATTTCCGTACGTACGATCATGGGGGGAATTCCTCCCATTATGTGGGGCAGAATATGTATGGATTGCCATGGATTTAATAATATGGCTAGAATACCCAACATTATCAACAAAAATAATATTATATGACTATAAGTTGAAATGCGAAACATCTAGAATTCATATTATAGTGCAAAAATTGTGCATATTCTAAGTTTTTTCTTTCCTGTCGATGAAATGTAAAATTGCGGGGTATGTATGGACACTAACTGCCTTGACGTTATTTTTATCTATTGTTTGCCGATTTTTTTTTACGCTGAACCACTTTAGCGTAGTTACCCATTATCTTCAAATTTTTGTTGTATCCTTTGCTAAATAGAATTGCAATCTTTGATCAAATATTGTCATCTATTTTTATGTTAGTTTAATTTATATCTGTAGAGATTTATCAAGAAATTATTCCCATTCGCTTTATGTAAAAGATGTCAAGTTTTATGAAATATTTAGCCTTACGTACCCTGACAACGGGTACGGCGAAAACTATCAATCGAGTTGAGGCTTCCTCTAAACCGGAGCTCAATATCGACTTAGAGTTATAGAAGTTACTTATAAACGTACGTTAACTGCAAAGACTGGTTCAAGCTCCTGCTCTAGCATCGTTCTAAAATTTCGAGCCTTTGACCATTCTGAGCTGCAGGCCTAACACGCACGTATGAATTGAATTATTTTTTTTTTTATAAGCAACTAATCAACAGCAAACAAAGCAGGCATCGATTGCATATTATGCCAACAGTTACAAATTTTTATCTTGGTAGAATATAGTTGTATCAGTCGCTGAACACAGTCGATTTTGGTCGCGAATGGTTTTTCTTACGGTTCACTATGGTAGATCGTGGTTGTGCAGCTAAAACCTTACTGTTTTTTTTTGGGTATGTATGGTTGGTAATTATGGTTGGTAATATGGTCGAAGGTTGTGACATATCTCTACCATACTGCACCCCATTCATGGTTGAATATGGAAGATATTTCGATAATAAAAAAACCAAAGTCTCGACTATAATCATAGTTGTTCTACTTTAATCACAACCATTATTTCCGACTGGGAAACGTCATACGTTACGCTGCTCCGATTTGGTTCGCTAATGTCTCTAGAACCGCTGTGAGTAAGCTGCGGACGATTCAGAATGCACCCCTGCGCATATTCACGGAATCCCACCACATGGCTTCGGCGCATCATCTCCACCACGAGACCTGAACCTTACCAGTTAGCAACAGTCTGGGCCTGCTGTCAAAACAGTATCTCCTCAGTGCATCACGGGTACAGCATGCTGTCCACGGTACTATCACGGCCCATTCCGGTCCTTGCCGTATTCGACGCACCTTTCAATCACAGTTTGAAGAAGACATTGCTGCCCTTCTTACCGATGGGATTTTCCCTCCCGAGCAATACTGTACTGCCTTGAGCTCATTACACACATCTGCTGTCGAAACTGCAGCAGCAGCATATCCCTCCAGCAGGGTTTTAGGCTACCAATGCCCTCCTCTTTGTGTCAAGGAGTCTCTACCCCCCAGATATTTCCGAGTTACCCACTCCCAGCTACGCTCTGGCCCCTGTTCAGCCTTAGCGGATTATAAGTTCCGAGTGGGACGGATCGACGATCTCTCCTGTCAATTCTGTGGACTGGGCGAACAGTCTGTTCGTCACCTCTTTTCGAGTTCTAGTCATCCCACTGATCTTTCCGTGAGCAGTCTCTGGATGGACCTGCTTGAGGCCACGCGTTTCCTCGCTTCTCCTCCTCTCTTCGACTATCTCCCTCCTGCCCAGGCCGCCTCCGGAATCTCCTCCCCAAGTTGACACTGACGGATCCCGACGATGGCAACGAATAACACAACAACTCGCCAAATCTCAATCATTCCTTCTTAAATCTTACTTATTTGTGCATCACACCAGTAGCTTTGTTTTTTTTTAATTAAACGAGAGAAATCCATCTTGCATTTTCATTAGAACTTTAGGTCAACCATGCATACCATGCACTCCTTCAACAGCGGCGCAGAAGACGTCATGCAATTTTCTTCCAATTCAAGCTCCGGAGACTTGTTCAGAGGAGCGTATTAATGATACAATATTGCACAAGTAGTGTTCTCCAAGATGGACCAAATACTGAAGTCCATCGATTTAAAATCACGGCTTGATTGTGGCCATACTCTGTTGGACAAAAACCTGTGATATCCTGAAGCCACCTCTGAGTTGAGTTGACAATGTGGGCGCCACTCGTCCACATGGAGAAATGGCCCATCGTTGAACAAATCTTTGCTAAAGTTCTTTACCATAGGCTCCACGATAAATGTTCATGGCTCGCAGCCTTGATTTTCACGCCTTCTAAAAAAAAAAGAATCATGCCCTTTCATGACACGCCCACGTAAACCATCACCGATGAGGGTTCTTAATGTTCGATAGGTTGTACTAGCATCCATTCGATTTTAAGTAACGCTCATTTGCAAGAACCATGTCTTCTTGGAAAATATCAGCTTGTTCCATTGTGAAAAGTTTTCCGGTCGTGAGTTTTATGCCGATCAAACGGTGCGTGACTTCTTGCAGCATTTTTTTCAATGAAACTATTGACAGACTATAAACTTTCTTGGGCGATACCCAAGTTTTATAAATAACTCTAAGAATATGCAGCTCTGCAGCCCTCATCTTCTTTGAGCGACGTGTTCTTCTTGAAATATCAGGCCTGACGGCTTTCCTGCGCGTTGAAATAGTGCGATGTTCCACCAGTATGACCATCGGTTAGTATGACCAGCCGGCATGAAAGAGCAATTTGGATTGTCCCATTGCAAGCTTATCAAAGTGTGTAAAATATGTGTCGGTTGCTATATATGATCGTTGGATTATATGACCAGCCGGCAGCTAAGATCAAATGAACTAATATTACTTGATGCCAATTAGCCTAATTCTGCTCTCCAGCAGTTATGCTAGTCATATTTGGTCAATAAAAATTGCCAAGAAATTCGAAAAATAAAACGCACCGAGATTCAACACTTTCCGAAGAATCCCGTCTCAGGACAAACGTGTTCGTTCTGTTAAAATTCAATATCAAATGAAATTTCCGTTCATGGGAACTGACATTTCACTGCCTATGAAGCAGTGCAATACCTTGTATTTTTTTTCATTGGCGCATTAGCAAGAATAATTCTGTACGTACAGAGTTTTGCAATTCGCATGAATACTAAATTTTTACTGGCAACATTTGAAGACGTTGGACACTATGTATGCATGTTTTCTGCAACGCCGGGTTGTCATGGAGAGATATGTTGTTTAATGCATTAACGCCCAGCCCTATAGAAAAATCTGATTTCATACTAGGATGCAAAAATTAAATTTCTTGATAAAATACATAAAAACCTTTAGTGTAGCCCAACGTCAAAAATATGTATATGGTATCTTCCAAACGTATGCAGTTAATTTACAACAAAACGTAGTCGACGAGTCCTCTTGCAAATTATATGAAAATTCAAGGTAATGTAAAAATATACGTCGAGAAAGCGGTGGTGACACAGCTTTTAACCATGAGAGCGCAATCTGAGCAGGTGATTTCGCTGTTTATCTAAAACTCGTTGCCAAGCTCTGCTTCTATATCAACTACAGTGGAAAACCTATCGAAGAGGCGAGTGCAGATGATCTGTTTGCGGATTAATGGGAAGTGCAGAAAACTTGACGAAGTGCTTCAAAACTTTGCTGAAGGCGACCTACAATTTTGAAAAAAACTGTTATATCGAGCGATGCCGGATGGATCGTTGGCTTGCGGATGGAAAAAAAATTACCTGGATCACGTAGATGAAGAATTGACAAGCAGTACTTTGTGGCACTGAAAATGACTGAAACATGACTGCTTGACATTTTAAAATAAGTCAAGCTGCCTGTTCCAGAGGGATATCTGCAAATGGCTTACTTTTTGCTACTACGCTAATGAAAATGCTTGAATGACTTAGCAGTATTCAGCAACTGGCTTAACACTTCGAATGGCGAACTTAGGGATACTCAAATTGGGAGTCGAAATTCAGCCATAGACGCTTGACTTGACAAAGATTTCAGGCAGGTGCGTTGGCTTCGACCTGTTGAACTGAGTTATTGGTGTTGATCCTCGATCGGTTGTATTAACCACAGCAGCGAAGGACCTGACCTTAATATTTGTAGAGGAAGACTTGGGCTCAATAGTGAATTTACCGATTACAACACAGTTTATGGTTGCAGCTTCATTTCTAGTGTACTCACACTGCATATTTTCTGACAGCAGTATCTTTTTCATAAATACCGTAAACAAAACCGATTCACTTCTGAGACCGTTCGTCGTTGTTTCTCGTACATTCCTGTACGACTAAGTAAAAATTTGTACTCTCATTACCTTTCTTCAGTATAGCAGGTAAATCATTTCCAAGTTTCCTCTACACACAGAAAAATGGTTGTTTACCCTTAAGCAAAATTAGTTAACTGTAAACTACTTTGTCGTTTGAATTTGCGTCAATGCACATAGTCGTTTGTGATGAACAACAGATGAGCAAGAGCGTTGGGATGAGCAACAGTGTCTTTTACGATTAATTATTATTGCTTTCTAGCTAAAATATTACGTCGTTAGTGATAGGAAACCAGGTGTTTTTTGTCGTAAAGAACATACTTTTCTGTGTGAATTGCTTTCCTCTTTCTTCATGGTGTGCTTCATGACTACTGCAATGAGGTTTTTACATCTGCTTGCAGAGACATTCATCCTGATCCTGCAGCGTTCAACATATTCCTCATGGAAACATCGGGAAGGAAAGACATTCCGAAGAGAGAATTGTGTGCCGTGGAAAGGTAAAGGATAAGCGTAACGTAACTCTAGTGTATAGCAAGGTGGCCTCCGCTAGTTCATGAAAGCATTACAAGCCGGTAAATATAAGTAATAATGATGGAAAAATACTTTATTGTCAACTCAAAAATAAAAAATGCATGGTACAAACTGAGAATTGGTACATTCCAAGGGTGGTATAATGATTTTTATAAACTTTTACGCAAATAGGGACAAAATAAGTACTGTGAGATAATTTATGATATAAGAAACATTTCAGATTAATATTCTGTGTTGAAAACAATATAATTACATTATGCTGTACCAGATGTATTCCTACATGACAACCAAAGAAACTGCTTTGGTATCAGGGTTATCCATATCTCTAAAGTTGCGAAAATCCGGTATTGTAAAAGGTCAGGGTATTTATTGCTAGAGAACTGAGCCTTTGCACCTATTTTGATGACCAATGACAGCTCTTGTTTTAGTCCAGGTGTCTTGCATTGGGGTAGGCTAGGCCTTCTTTGATTAATACAAACCTGAAACAAAGCTTCCAATAAATTAACGCCTTCAACACATTTTCCGCCGCTTTTGATCAACTATAATGACCTATTGATTTGTCTACGCTACTGATGAGCTTGAAGTACAATAAGTATTAATAAGAATATAAAAATAAGTCGATGCGATGTTAATGAATGACACGAGATGTCTATAGCCACATAGATTTCATGCTATTACCTTTTCAATAGAGAATGTTCCCCTACAACACTAGAGAATGCCATGCCTGCATTGCTGGTCGCGGTTTGAGTTCTGTCTGGAATGTGTGTTATTGTAAATACGTGGTGAATATTGCCCGAACCATTACGTATATTGTTAAAGTAGAGCTGGTTTTCCGTATCGATTTACTGGTTGAAACTCATCTAATACACGACGTCACTTTGACGTCACTGTCTGTTATGCGTATATATAGCTAACGAAGGCTTTGGGTGTAAATTGGCCGATTAAGTGAATCCTGCTATATATATATCAGAGTGGCACCTGTTCACCTTCGTACATTCGTAAGCACAAACTAAAACCTGCATCAATTAAGCGGAGAGATATCATTGCCATCATAGGGTATTATACCGAACCAATTGCTATCATGGAGTGTTGTACGAAATGTACAGTACCGTCCAATACTAATGACAAATTCTCGAAACAGCATAACTTTTTTTCTAACCATGCCAGGTACTTCTTCTTCTGCACACTATTAGCCAGTAAGATGATGATTCTGTGTTAAAATTAGAGACTTGTATGAAGGATAATAAAAAGTTATGAACGAAAAGCTTTTCTCTAGAAATCTATGACGCCCAAATCTAAGGGACAAGCAAGAGAAAAGTGCGTTTAGCTCATAATTTTGCTAGAAATATTTAGAAAATGGTGGTAAACAATCAATATTTCGTAAATAGTCCCTTGCTTTCGATTACAGCGGTACATGGTCGACTACATGACCGAATGAGACTCTGACAATCTTCAAACAGTAATTTTCGCCCATTCCTCTTGAAGTTTCATCCAAAGATCTTCCGAATTGATAGGGTTTCATGCCATAATTATTATTATTTATTATTGTTCTTATTAAATCAGACCAGACTGGCGACGTAGGGACGGAGAAGCTCCATGAGGTTAACAAACCACCACGCAACCAGTCCAGTTGGTGGAGAAAACAAAATAATGAAAAAAAAGAAGATCTAAGATGACAGAATAGTTCTGTGTACAGATCGTTTAAAGCTGCCAATAGCAGCACCAGCAAAGACAGAGCCATCAAGACCATTCCAAACATCCACACACGATGGAAAAAAACGAACGTGAATACTGGCCCGTACGGCATCGTAACGGTTCCAAGGCAAACTCATGAAGAGCACCAGTCCGCCGAGTTTACCTCACCCGAACAAATGGATCCGGAAGAAACTCAGACAATAGATGACTGGGGCAGTTATAGATTTTATACAGAAAACAGGCCCCACCAACTCTGCGACGATGCGCCAGATCACAAGGCACGACACCACCCAGCATGAACGCACATCGACGAAGCACTTCGTCAAGCAAACACAGATGGCAGTCGGCAGCAGAACTCCAGACCACAGAGCAATACTCTGGAAGAGGGAGGACAAAGCAATTAAAGCAGCGACGTGTCAATTCTACCGAGCCAAACACTCTCCAAGCACGCCTCATAAGACCAATTTTCTCCGATCCACGCGAGGCAACCAAACGAATGTGGGGCTCAAACGTCAACTTTGGATCAAAATTGACACCCAAAATTACCAAGTCATCAACCACATGAAGTGATACACCATCCAGCATGAGTGCAGGAAAAGGAGGTCCCACTGTACGCGACCTGGACACGAGCATAGTCTTAGTCTTGCTCGCATTTAGCCTCATCCCCCACCTAGAACACCAGGAATCAATAATTTCAAAAACATGCTGAATAGATTCTGAAACCTCTAATCTATCACTAGGCTTATCACAAACAGCCAGCAAAGTAACATCATCAGCGTAACCAACAAGTAAATTATTAACAAGATGAAACAAATCCGCCGTATATACAATGAACAACAAAAGGCCCAGAACACTACCCTGTTGGACACCAAAAACCAAATCCAAAAACTTAATCCTCTTCCCATCAACCACTACACATTGACGTCTGTCCGATAAAAATTGACTAATTACTGCGAGAACAGCAGCCCAAGGTGAATCACGCGATCAAAAGCAGCGCTAAAGTCAAGCTGTACCAATCTTGCCTCATGACCCCCATCAAGAGCCAACTGCAACACACGAGAAATGTGAAGCAGAGCATCACAGGTTCCCAAGCCCTTACGAAATCGATACTGCGTTGGGGGAAGGACACCCTGCTTTTCAAGAAATCAACCCAATCTCGATGCAACCAACCTCTCATAAACTTTCGACAAAACCGGTGTGATCGAGATGGGTCTATAATCAGAGGTACGGGATAAAACCGAGCCATTCGGAACAGGCGTCACATGGGCAACACGCCAGCAATCCGGAAAAGAGCCCAGCCGCAACATTCGACGGAATACGGAAGCAAGCGGGGCTGCGAGCACACCAGCCACCCTCCGAAGAAAGAAAGGAAACATACCCGATGGATCAGTGCCCCCCATAGGGGTCCAGGTCAAGAAGAAGGCGGTGCACTGCAGAGGATCTGAAAGCAAAACCTGAGAACCTCGGCTCGGGATCACATGCTAAAGGAATTCGCACCCGGTCCAGGCTCTGCTTCCCATCAAGGTAGCGCAACAAAAGGTCCGCCGTAGCAGCGGGATCAGCAACAATATCACCACCAGTACCAATTAAAGTTGGCACAGAAGAGCTCACACCAAGCACAGCGCTCTTCAAGGTGGACCACCACTTATGAGCGCTAACAGACGAGGCTAACAACTCCCTGGACGTCAAATTGTGATCCATAACTGATGCTTTACGGGCACTGCCGGATTATTTAGGGGCACCAATGTAGCCGGTTTCAGCGTACGACTTCACTATTCTGCCCACAACACTTTTCGAACGTTTTACATTCTCAGAATATTCTCTAATGGTAAAATTATTTTTGTGCAACTTGATGATATCTTCTCGCAGAGTATGATCAATTTTCTGACGCAGTGCCATCATGTAAACAACAGCAATGTTTACAATTGGCAGTGTCAAACTTTGTTTTCAATGTAATTAAAGAAATACCGACTTAATAAGAAATAAACTAAATTTTTCCTTTTTGTCCCTTAGTTTTGGACGTCATAAATTGAAAGAGAAAAGCTTTTCACTCATAATGTTTTTATAAACCTTCATACATGTCTCAAATTTTTACACAAAAATCAACATTTTTCTGGCTCATAGGGTGCAGAAGAAGAAGTACCTAGCAAGGTTAAAAAAAAGTTATGCCGTTTTGAAAATTTGTCCCTCTGTTTTGGACGGTACTGTAGGCTGTGAAGTACAATTTTATAATCAATTTCTAGCCTAGCATGTGAAGCTCATTGTCATTATGTTTTACACTAGTGTACTGAACAGTTATTGTAATAGTATCATTGTATGAATACCTTCCTGTGGTGTGAAATGAATGCTTTACATTTCATTCATTGAGCTATTTTACATTTTGAAATAAGTGCTCAAAGTGGAAGAGCCTGTAGTTCACATCGTTTCCAAACTGAAGATTTAGTTCTATTTCCTGATGGAATTTCTGCCCTGTTTCACTAATAACGCTCGGACTGTTAATTGGTGTGCTAACCGTAATTTTACCTCATTTCTTCCAAACAACTGTTCCAGAAGGTCTGAATTAGCGTGTCTGTCCAGTACTGCTTGACCTGTGCATTCTTGTTACAGGATATTGTTTTTAAACAAGTGATATCAAACTCAGTACTAGTGCATTACTAAAGGCCCTGCCTGATCAGTATATACTCACACATACGAGGCACAAAGTCAGGTCTAGAACCGAAGACCGCAAATTTACCACGCCGATACTCTAGCACCGAGCAATGGGTACGTCTGTATGGTAATCTATTCTTTTCAAAATGTCTCTCGATGTTTTGACTTGAGCATCAAACGTTTCGGGGTATTGTTGAAACAATAATGACGGTGGCGGTACGTATAGTATGGAACCTTCCTAAGATTCAGTCGTAAGCACCTATTGAAGCTGAAAGAATACTATCCTAACCAGTTCGAAACTAACCTAACATGTTTTAATTTAAATTGTTTCCTAGCTGGGTCGTACACTATATATTACCGGGTGAAAATTAATGAGCTACATAATTTTTCAACAATAATTGTATCGCTATGTCACTCGCTCCTCTAATACCTGCAGCTACTGCAACAAGAATCCGGAAGCTACAGTGTATTTCCTCGTCACGGCGGATCCACTTGACGTAGCGACTACCCAGGACCTTAAGAACATTGAAAAGAGATATGGCCGTCTCCATGTTCTCTACTTGGACTTTTCGGTCGTCCTTTTAAAGACTCCTCTGCTCAAGCTTCACAGCTCGAAGAGACTCTACATATCAAGTACGTTGATGTAGCATAACAGTTCTTTTGGGCTGTAGAAGCTGGGAAGGAACAAGAATATCAACTCAAAATGATTGTGCATATTGATTTCAGATCTTAACCAACGAGTCGTGAATGCAACCCAAATTTTTCAAAACTTTTTAGTTCACCTGTTGTTCTGAAATGTACACAGTACCTGCAATTTAAAAAAAAAAACACATTTTAACTCCTCAACTTTTTTGGTTTAGGCCCTAATTTTTGAGATAATGGTGGGAATGGGTTGGAAATTTCAAAACAAAAGAACTCAATGAATTTTTATGCTAGAAAAAAAACAGTTCTGGAATCCTTGAAACATTCCTAAAAAACTAGATAGCCGAAATTTCAACTTCCTATTTCGTTTTCTTTTGACAAGTGATTATCGATCGTTAACTGAAATATATGAAAAAAAACATAATCTTCAGTTTTGAGCAGTGCAAAAAAATATATATACATATATCAGGGCAAATATAGCAAATCCGGATTTTTAGTTCCGTTAGGAATGTGTCAAGGATTCCAAAACTGTCTGTTTTTTTAGCATAAAAACTCATTGACCATTCATTTTTAGGTGGAAAAGTCACATTTTACACGGGAGGCGAAAATCACAAAATATTGTGGCCAAATATCATGTTATACACTTTCTTGCACTATGAATGAAGATTGAATGGATCACTTGTACAACCATCACCCCAGAAGCATCTAGGGTGACAATGTCGAGATGGGAAATATTGGGGTGACAATGATTGTACAGGTGGAAAAACTGGGGTGGCAGTTGTACAGGTGGAAAGACTGGATTTTCAGCTGTACAGACGGTGTAATACAATTACTAATTAACCTAACTAGCTACACTTAACTTAACCTAGCCTTTTCTTACCCAGCCTTAAGTAACCTGATCTTAACTAACCTGTCACTATCAAACCTGATATAGCTTTATCTTACCTAACAAAGCTTAACATAACCTAGCCATACCTAACCTAACCCAGCCTCACCTGACCTAACCTAGGCTTACCTAACCTAACCTAATTTAGCCTTACAAAACCTAACCTAACCCCACGTAAAATAACCTTACCTCACCTAGCCTTACCTAACCTAGCACAGCCTTACCTAGCCCAGCCTTACCAAGGCCAGAGTAACCTATCTGATCCGACATTTTGAAAGAAAAGGTAATTACGCGACAATTTGGATCCAAGCAATTTCGGTCCGATGTTTCTAACCCTACTTACCCGAATTTAAAAAAAAATTGTCTTTTGCGATTCTACGAAATCTGATGTCGGGTTAGCTAATCCAGCCTAACCTAACCGGATCTTTTCGGTTTGGTGGCATGCAGAAATTTTTTAGAATATTTTCGTCTATAATACAGTTTTTAGTGTTAATTCAAATATAACATTTATTTTGCAAAGAAATGAAAGGGAGTTGCAAACTTAACATATATAGTTGGGAATTAGTTTATTAAGAGGGCATCATAACAACAAAACATGCTCAGTTTATTGAAACCGGGAGATGTTCAATGATATTTTTTCAACAAAACCACATATATACATAGTATCTGAAGCATTATGTCTGGTCATCGTAAAATTATTCCTCTGCAAAATAAATGTGATATTCGTAATCAGCTCTAAAAAATTATTACTGTAAGTGACAAATTTTTTGTAGCGAAACTCTGCATGCTACGAAGCCGAAAAGATCCGTCTAACCTTACCTTACATAACCTCATTTAACTTCTTAACCTACATAAATTTTTACCTTCGAATGATTGTAATGTCTAATTTTGACCTATCGTGTAACTCCCTTACTCGTAGCTCCTCCCTTCAGTCGTGACGTCATACCCTTTGAGTGACGTCTACCCTTGGTTCTTCTTTTGCCATCACGTCGTTTAGTTCCCAATGATTCCTTACCGTTGAATTCCTTTCCGATTTTTTGTTTAGTTCATTGGTCACTGTGTGTGGACAAGTTATTCCCGGAACTCACCTATTATACTATTAAATAAAAGTCGACAAAATAAAAATTTAACGTTTCGGGACACAAATTCCATTTTCAGAAAAACCTACAAGCTAACAACCTATCAATAAAAATATTTGATTAGCAAATCTATTGGGGGAGCATGGGTGTTGTCGGGAAGATGCCTAAAATGTGAATGAACAGAGCTACGCGGTAGGAGCCGGGTGTCAGCTCCTGTACAGTCTGCAGATGTGAGGCTAGGTGTTGACAGTATGCAGTGGTACAGTCGAGGTCATAACGTTGAGGCTAGGTCTGCTTCTATGGATATGGAGAGACTCTAATGTTGAGCGCTCGATGGGATTGGAAGAGTCTATGATGGAGAAGTCATTCCTGCTGATGGGACGGTTGTTTTGCTCAGCATGCAGGTGGGTGGCTGAATGTGAGGGTTTCGTAAGTGGTAAACCGGTACGGCTGGATACACCTAAATGTTGGTCAATGCGGGCTTTGAAGTGTTGTCCAGTGCTACCTATGTATGAGCCACAGCAGGTCTGGCATCAGTAACGGCAAATAACTCTGGACACAAGTGGTGTGGGGAGTTTGTCTTTAAATTTGAAGTAGGACCCTATGGTAAATGTGCCTTTGTATGAAAATTTCAAGTTGATATGTGGGTAGGCATCAGAGAGGAAAATTTTCAAAGTGTTTACCGATGCCAGGCCTACTCTACCTCATATATAGGTAGCACTGAACAACACTTCAAAGCCCGTATTGACCAACATTTAGGTGTATCCAGCTGTACCGGTTTACCACTTACGAAAGCCTCACATTCAGCCCCCGCCTGCATGCTGAGCAAAACAACTATCCCATCGGCAGCAGGAATGACTTCTCCATCATAGACTCTTCCAATCCCATCTAGCTCACCACATTAGAGTCCCTCCACATCCATAGAAGCAGACCTAGCCTCAACATTATGACCTCGGCTGTACCACTTCATACTGTCAACACCTAGCCTCACATATGCCGGCTGTACAGCAGGTGACACCCGGCTTCTACCGCGTAGCGTTGTTTATTCACATTTTAGACATCTTCCCGAAAACACCCATGCTCCCTTAATAGATTTGGTAATGAAAGATTTTTATTGATAGGTTGTTAGTTTTTAGGTTTGTCTGACGATGACATTTGTATCCCGAAACGTTAAATTTGAATTTTGTCGACTTCTCTTTAATATTAGACTTTTGCCCTTGTGTAGTTTTTAATTCACCTATTATACCTCAGTCATTTAACTCGGTCGCTTTCACCTTCATAAAAATAATTGTTACATTATTAATTATCTTATTGAGGAGTTCCTCATTTAACGCTGTCAGTTTCTAAGGCTCACCTTAATTTTTGCCTTGGCCGTCACTTTAGGGCAGCACCCGCTATAATTAGTGTTCATGTTGTTGGCCTACCTGTGTCGGAAGCGCAGACGCCAAACTCGCCAAGCGCTATGTACGTTTGAGACGATTCTGTGTGCGCGCATCACTGTGCGTGAGGGCGGCGTTCAAGTTCGCGTGCTGTGCTGCTTGCTGTATCACAGATTAGGTTAGGTAGGGTATGGTTAGGTAAGGTTAGGTTAGGTAACTATGTAACGCTAGGTAAGGTTAGGTAATGTTACGTTAGGTAAGGTTAGGTTAGGTTTGATAGTGCTCATTGTAGTGCTTCTTGTGGTGGTGGCGCGGCAAGTAAGAACGCACGCGCAGTGATTGAACGTACACAGAATGGTGAATTTGGCGTCAGTGGTACCCGGAACCCGAAGTGCTTCGTATCCACCCAGCTTTAGTGGGACTACCGGCTTAAACGGGAGAAGTATTTTGTGAAATGCTTCAGTATTTAAGTGCATACCTGCCCGTTTGCTTCTCCTGTGCTGTTATGTGTGTGAAAGTGGTGCGAACGCGGTGCCTTTGTCGTTTTCCCGTTCTTGTATTAACCCTCGCATGGTGCATAATCATATTTGGTTACAATTTTTTTCTTCGGCTCACAATCCAGGCTGGCTGGCTGATGTTGATAGCACAATTTCAAGGTCCAGCTGAACCTGAATAAACCAGCAAAACCTCATTTTTCTTTGTGCGGCTAGTTTGCAAAATTCACGAGCTTTCCAATGGTATAAAAAAAGTAATGAATCAGATTATACCTAAAGTACAAATTAACAAAAAGTAACAATAAAGTTAGTTTTTCCATAATATATCTTTCACTTTAGACTTTTAGTGACTGATATATTAAAATGTTTTCATGATAAATCATACGATATTTGCCTGTTCTTAGACATGCGGAAGGCTTTTAAAACGTTGATAACCATTGTTGTTAAAAAACACTTCAACACTATGGTATTCGTGGGATAGTGAATTCATTATTAGCAAGCTACTTATAGAATCGTGACCAATATGTAGTATGTAATGCTGTTAAGTCTCAAGTTTTACCCATTAAAATTGGAGTCCCTGAAGGAAGCGTGCTACGACCGGTGCTCTTCAACATTTTTATTAATGATATAACTACTCTTGGTATGAAGTGTGTTCTGTTTGCAGATGATGCAGTGTTTTACAGTACTAAATGCAATTTTCTCTGAGCCATAACTGATATTCAACATATTCTAAGTAAATTGTCGCAATGGTTAATTCAAAATAGAATTATTGTCCATGAGGATAAAACTGAGCTGATGTTATTCACTCCACGTTCTCGACCTGACTTACCGACGATTCATTTCAACGGTAAAGAATTGGAATGGGTGTCTCAGTTTCAATATCTTGGTTTGATTCTTGATGATAAACTTAGTTTCAAAGCCCACATTGAAGAGTTAGGCCGAGAGCTCAGTAGAGTTCATGGTATAATATATACAGTGTTTAATTATGTCAATCGTGATTCGTTGATACAAATTTATTATTCATTAGCTTATTCCTTGTTAATCCAAAATATTATCATCTGGGATGTAGCTCCTCATTGTTACATTCGTAAACTAGAAGTTGGGCAAAATAATATACTATGGCGAATACTTCGCGTTAAACGAGATCGAAATAACGTTGATGAATCGTAATGCTATGCACCGCGATTTAAAAATGTTGCAACTTCAAGATGTGCATAACTATTCGCTTCTTACGTTTTTCCGATCGCTCATACGTAACCATCCTCTCGTCTTTCAACAATATTATGGATCACTCATACCCCATCAAAACTACGAAATCAGACGCTCCATTCTTCCAAATGCGCGTGTTGATGTAGAGAAACGTTCAACTATCTTCCAACCCTATCAGAAATTTTCGTTGGAAGCATCCATGATTATGTTCGGACATGGATGACATTCGCTCGAAATCTACGGCAATTATGAGGGGGTTTCCAACCTTTATGGTTGGGCTAATTCCAAGGTTTCC
>LQNS02278001.1:10618084-10633139 GCA_001587735.2 Parhyale hawaiensis
AAGTATGGAAAAAATTCAACCAAAATTCTTTATGTACGGAAATATCCCGATAAACAACAATAAAACAACCTTTCCGTCCATAATCATCGGTATTTCCACCGAAAATTTCTGATAGGGAAACAGTATCACTTGTTAGTCGAATTCCAACACACCTATTAGATCCTTTATATAATGACGCCTTTGAAAAGCTGTATAAATATTATGTTATACAATTTTACTAGTCTAATTACTACTTGTTACCCAAAAAAGTTCCACTACTTCTCTATGGGTTATGCAGATACAGTGCCTATATTATGTACGCGTTTCGCACATACAACATTCCAAGGTGTTAGCCTTAACATTCAAATGTATAGACGCATTCTTTGTATCACGAGTTTATACCTGGCGGATGTAGCAACGGCCGGCTTTTTCAGGTCAGAGCTTCTAAGATGAAAAACTTAAAAGGTCGTTTATGACCGTGCAAAACTGTGCTGGCTTACCAGCACTGCATCTGAGTGACATGTGTATTTCTCAATGACCTTCCGGCCGGAAACTATACCAGTAAAAGCTGTCTGTCAAAGCCATTAGCCAGAGTTTCGAAGATACTGTATTTGTTGTGTTTGTAAACATAAAGTAATTTACCCACCTACTTCGGACTCGAATCCGGCGGAAGCTACCGGCGTTCTAATGAAGCCGGCAAATCAATAATATTTACGGCGCTTGCACGATCAAGCGTCAGCTTAATTCGGTATTTGGTATTGCAGTACCAACATTGCCTATGGCATTCTGCTTGTAATACTATTAGATGTAGACCTTGTACTCTATTGTCTGCATCTGTCAAGTAGCATGCTTGCTACTTATTATTGGATCATATCTTCTAAGTCTTGCATAATAAGATGTAAATAAACAAGAAGATCTTATCGACATTCCTTCAAGCATGGTGCCTGATACATCACTCGGTCTTGAAGTTCACTCTCACAACCAAGTACAGTGACGAACTCTAGTAAAACTTCACGCACGCAGAAATACAATGAACTACAGCCTAAACATAAGTATTTGCACAACTCTATTTTTTATGATGTTCTAAAAATCAGGCTCTGCTTAAGGATAATTAATACAGGAAGTTTATATAACATATATATATATATATATATATATATATATATATATATATATATATATATATATATAATGGAATATTTAAACAGAACAGTCAAATGTTCACTTATAACAAGAAAATTTAACACAAGTAAAAGTAATGAGGGACAAAAGTATTTGACCAAAATATATATGATGTTGAATCTTTGATATTTAATAGTATAATTTGAATAAGTTAGTTTGGAAATTATTCTA
The DNA here is from genome assembly GCA_001587735.2 of Parhyale hawaiensis. NCBI lineage: Eukaryota > Metazoa > Arthropoda > Malacostraca > Amphipoda > Hyalidae > Parhyale > Parhyale hawaiensis. The sequence continues at coordinate 10,619,417 of LQNS02278001.1, forward strand.
GAACGTTCACGAAACGTCTCGAAACAAATGCAATGTAAACAAACCACAGCCGACGCAGTCACTACTTCCATAGACCTCGTTGAATTCGCGCACAATGTCACTACAACGCCCAAAGTTAAAGAAATCCCTGAAGCTACTCGCAAACGAATAATTCAACTTCGTAGTGAGGGATTAACTTATGGAGTAATAGCAGAACGTGTCAATGTTCCTTTTTCAAAGGTTGGAGCAACAGTCCGCAAGCATCAAGTGACTGGGCGGTCTTCAATCTGCCAAGAGCTGGAGGTCCGCGTAAGATCATGGTCGTCCTCGGCGCTACATGCTACGTAAGGTTCCTAATGACAACATGACAACTCGTGCTGACCTTCAGAGTGAACTGGCGTCTCAGTGACTGCACGTCAGCAAGAAAACTATTGTTAGGGAATTGAACCGTACTGGCATTCATTCTTACACTCCTCGAGTTGTCTGTTGACGGCGTTTTAAGCGCCTCAGTCGGGGTGGTGTCTGACGTCCCTCAGGGTAGTGTGCTTGGCCCGCTGTTGTTCGTTCTCTATACTAGTGACATGTTCTCTTCGCTTGAAAACACGTTGATCAAATATGCCGACGATTCCACTTTGATGGCGGTGATACCTGCGCCTCGCCTGCGTGATACTGTAGCTCAGTCTCTGAATAGGGATTTGTCACGCATTATTGCATGGTGTTCGGCTTGAAGTATGAAGCTGAATGCCAGTAAGACCAAGTCGATGATTATCAGTCGGTCTCGGACACTTGTACCGCGACATCCCCAACTGTAGATTGATGGCACTTTGCTTTAGGAGTCTAGCTCCTTGGAGACTCTTGGTGTTGTCTTTGATGAGAAGCTCACTTTTGAGCCGCATATTAGGAGGTTGGTGTCACGCTCTTCCACTAAGATTGGGCTCGTGCGTAGGGTGAATTCCGTGTTTGGTGATAGTCAGGTTGCCCGTAGATGTCTTTATGCGTTTTTGTTGCCTGTGTTGGAGTTTTGCTCACAGGTCTGAGCTTCAGCTGCTCATAGTCACTTGCGTCTGTTGGACCGACTTGTTAGTTCGGCCAGCAGGCTGTGCGCTGATAATGATCTAGTGAACCTGTCCCACAGGAGAAGAGTCGCAGAGCTATGTATGTTTTATAAAGTGTATAATAATGAGAGGCATCGGTTGTAGTCTTCTCTCCCTGCCCTCAAGGTTTTTGGGAGAAAGACTCGTGCTGCGTGCGGAGCGCATTCTTTTACTTTGAAGGCAGTCGGATGTCGAACTAATCAGTTCTATTGGTGCATCGTGCCCTGGTCGGCTAAGATTTGGAATTTGTTGCCGGCATCGGCTTTTGGTCGTGTTGGCCTGCAGGCGTTGAAGACAGCTGTTAATGTTTTTTGGTGGATTTCCTTTAGAAGCGTTTTGGGCTTCCCGGTGTTGAAAGATGCTTCATTTGGGTTGTATTACCTGTCCGTGGGAGCTCAAACGTGAAGTTTTAATAATAATAATAACTCTTCTTCTTACAGCAAAACATGTCAAGAGCCGCTTAGCATTTGCCAAAGACCACCTGGACAATGGAAATGAGTTTTGGGGAGGGGTTATATGGTCTGACGAAACTAAAATAGCACTTTTTGGCCGAAACAAAGCTCGGCATGTATGGAGGAAACGTGGCACTGCCTGTGACCCCAAGAACACCATCTGAACCGTGAAGCATGGAGGGGGCAGCATCATGGTGTGGGGTTGCTTTACTGCCCATGGTGTTGGGATCTTCATATCATTGATGGCAAGATGAATAGTTTCATGTACAAGGAGATATGAGAGAAGAAGATGCTTCCAAGGGCCAAAAAATTCTACGAACCTTCCAACAAGACAACGACCCCAAGTATACTGCGAATTTAACGAAAGAATGGTTACAAAAGAAGAAAATAACTGTTCATCCATGGCCTAGCCAATTACCGGACCTTAATCCGATAGAAAATTTGTGGCGTCTTTCTAAATCTGGTGTCCACAAACGGTGTCCCAAAAACCTTACTGAATTAAAGGTTATCTGCATGGAAGAATGGTAAAAATACCATCAAGTGAATGTGAAAAGTTAATTTCCAGCTATAACAATCATCCCCATGCTGTTATTGCCAATAAAGGTCACGCCACCAAGTACTATTGTAATAATTTTTTTGTCAAATACTTTATGTCCCTCATTACTTTTGCTTGTGTTAAATTTTCTTGTTATAAGTGCACATTTGACTGTTCTGCTTAAATATTCTATTATATATATGTTATATAAACTTCCTGTATTAATTATCCGAAAGCAGCCCCTAATTTTTTTAAAATACATAAAAAATAAGAGTTGTGCAATTACTTATATCTAGACACTGTATATTACAGTACCTATAATGAACTCAGGAAGTTCTCATTATTGTAATGTTGTATCTGTTTGTGATAAACCTATCAAACAGGTTGAAACTCAGTTGCCATGAAGCGGAATTTAATAACGAATTCTGTAAAAAGTTTTGCCAGTAGAAGTTTGTCCTATGGCTCACGCTACATTCAAAAAAATATGAAAACTTTGCAGTTTTGGAAATCCCAAAAAAACGCTGAATCGAATTCGGGGTACACGGTGCATAAAACCTTTATTGGTCTCACGTATGATTCGGAGCACGAGGCAGAAAAATAAGTATGGTTAACAGCTGTTTGTTTTCTACTGTTACTTGTGGTAACTGAAACACAATTCGTGTCTACTCACTCATCATTATTTTTCATAAGATGAACCGTCAAAATTTCACATATTCCGTTGAACAAACAATCTGATCGTTTTTCGGTGTGCGATTTTCGTGCATGGGTTTCACCATACGTTTGACAAATGCCTACTGTTATTTTACCACTGCTCGTACTCTTTTTTTTTCATCATTTGCTTGAGAGAAAGGATACGCCGTGGCACTGCAGTGAAAGTTTATACAGGTATAAAATCGAGCACGTGCACCATGTTCCGTGCGCGTTATTGGAGATCAAATGTGGTCAATTGCATCGTGCGCCTACGATTGCTGAAACCAGATTTGGTTACCAAAGTAAGTGCACTGTACGCCGACGCTATTTCTCCGACTATCGGAATATCGTATATGCGAAACTCACAATTATCGCTTTGTGGTAAGTGAGATTTTTTATTTTATTGTAGAATACCAGAAAGGTTATTTTTCGCTGCTTCTTTTGGTTCTAGAACGAAATTTCTACGTCAAATAGTAAGCGTTCTAGCTGCAAAAAACGTGAACGAAACCAAATTTGGCGATGTACTTTTCGCGTTTTGGCCCATCTGGCTCTGCACCGTGCGAGGGCTAATATAATGCCTTCTTCTCGACGCCCACTGTAAACTAACTGATCGGTGCGTTAATTCGCATCAGTCTTAGGACGTCTTGCTTTTCCTTATTTGGTTTGCATTTTATCTATTACCTTTATTACGTTTTCCTATTAAAGAACGCACTAATTTTCTTTCCTTACCTCCGCCAAGGAGGTTATGTTTTCGTCGTGTTTGTCTGTCTGTACGTTTGGCTGTCTGTCACCAAGATAACTCAAAAAGTTATGAATCGATTTGGACCAAATTTACACAGATTGTTAGGTATGTCAGGAGAAACAGAAGAGGAACTTTTGGTGAAGCTATGTCCATCCGTTTGTTTGTTTGTCTGCCTTATTTTTCTCAACACCATAACTCAAGAAGTTATGGATGGATTTTTATGAAATTAACAAGAGTTGTTAGGTATATAACAAAATGTATATGACCACATTTTGGTTATGATCCGTTTGTTCGTTCGTTTGCTTGTCACTTTTTTAATTTTTAAAAATGTTAGCACAATAACTAAAAACATAATGAAGGGATCTTAATGAAATTTCTAGTTGTTAGCAACGTAAACAAACATGAATGATTAAATTTTGGTGCAGATCGGTTTGTTCGTTTGTGTATGTTTTACTCATGTTTGTCATAACGTTGTTAGCAGTATAACTAAAAAGTTATGAACGGATCTTCAAGAAAATTGCGCAAGCTGTAATTACTATCAAAAAGCACAAATGATGAGATTTTTGAGTTTATACAAAGAAAATTATGGTTTCAGAGCCAGTTTGAATTTTTTGCTACCGTTGTTTTGCTTGGCGGAGGTATGTGCTCTCAGAGTGCTCTAGTTTCTTATGGCTCCCACTGCCACTTACCTATGGATGCCGAGCACATCAAATTGCAAGGTACCTATCGCCAGTGATTTCTACTAACAAATTGCCTTGCAACTATTAATATTTGCACATATGTTCTAGTTCCATATCGTTATTAAATCCATTGTTGTACCGCCTTGCATTGGTGTCTTTAAAACTAAAGCATAATCGCTAGCTAGGTTCGGTGATGCGTACTCTTTCTTATACTTCGTCAGCACCATTGCCTGGGCCTGCTGCGGAGATGCTAACCCTTCTTGCCACACGGGCCCCTTTGACGCCCTTCGCTTCTTCTTCTCGCACATATCATGTCTATCGGGTTGCCTAGGTAATTATTCCGTTACTAGTTGACCCGTGAGTGAAAAAAAATTCACGCAATAATCGATTTATTTGCTCTCTTCTCTGACTTACAGTTTTTACATTTTCCGGCTAACGCTTATTAGCAGGTCTTATCCGTTCTGTAATCATTCTGCTTCAAGTCTTGCTTGTCACTGTGTCGCATGTGCTTCACCTCTCTCCTTTCCAAGCCTTTCAAAATAAAATCTGGAGTAAAACACAGCAATAAACTTGAATGTGACTCCAGTCAGCTTATATGCAATGTGAGTGGACCGTATCCTTGATACTGCCTTCCATACTCAAATATCTTCTTCACTCAAGTGCTGAAACTTTGGCCTCTGAAGCGAAATCTGCTCTCTGAGAGAGACAGTAAGCTAGAATAATTAATCATCTACTTCCCGTGAAATAATTGTCTTCTACCCGTCGTGAGTGCTGCGTTGATCATCTGCCAAATTTGTACGTCGGGACCTGGGAGAAAAAGGAAGTTATTATCGGCGTATCGACAGCGATCCGTTGATTATCTGCCGAATATATACGTAGTGACCTGAGGGAAAAAAGTTATAGAATCGGACTCCGAAAGCTGCATATATATTGTTCCAATGTCAAAAATTGTTTCACGAAAGAATTGCATTCAGATAAAGGGTTTCACCATCTTCTGCAACCCGGTCATCGATCTCCATGAAAACGTAACTCAATTACAAAATCTACAACCTGGTCTATTTTTTGCCTATCTATTTCCTTAAGAGCGGGCACGAAATAAATAAATGAATAAATAAATAAATACACGAAGCGTGTTCTCATATTAGGATTCCGTGTAGGCGGAGTTATCGACATCGTTGCCCAGTTCTTTGCAGTATAGTTCCGTTGTTGGCTGACAGAATTGCGAACGGAAGCGATAATACCTGTAGTTTCAGTTCTTGCCTATACGTTGGTTCGGATCTAATGTGTGAATTTAAATCTATTATTCCATATTTCCCTCGTTCCTTTTTAGTTGTTCCCTTTGCTAAACTCTAAAGAGGTTCCTTCCTCACTGCTGTCAAACATAACTAACTTGACCCTAGGCGAATAAAGCACCACGGCTCTATCCAGCTCCTGTTGACGGCCGATGTCGTTTGTGCCGGTGTTTCTGTCGGCTTGTGCTCCTCTCCTATTAGCCTGCTGCGGCTTCATGTATCGGTTTTGTCAACCAGGATGAACTCACCCTTTCGGTCTTCTAGCTTCTGAAACCCCTAAATTGGTCCGTAAGGTTGCGGCTGCGGATGTAACTACTTCTACTTGGAGGTCGCTGCAACTGTTGGAATAACCGCACTTCCCAATAACATTTTTTTTTTCTGCTGTTCAATTCTATTCATTATCGTTAGTAAAGAGAGAGAACCAAACTTTAATTGTTCGATTCGTGCCCTAGAGCTGTATTTGAATTTGGGCCACATTCGTCTGTCTTTTAAAGGATCAGTCAGTCGCGCTCTGCCGTGCACTTGGCATCGTTGAACAATAAACTTGTTCGAACATCTTCCTTTTTATGTCCGTGGCCTATTTAGGTTTGGTGCGGAAAATAAATTTTTACACCTAACTTAATTTACTCTAACCTAAACGAAGTTATCCTAATGTTACCTTACCTTTCCTAATATACTGGGATGACAGTTGCACAGGTGGGACTTGATGAGGTGACAAAGGTGCAGGTGGGATTTTTTGGGATGACAATATTGTACAGGTGGGATTTTTCCGGGTGACAATTGTGTAGGTGGAGTTTTATGTTGACAATTGGACAGGAGATCCGTTTGAATGTTGTATTCATGTTGTGTTATTATCTATAAATTTTATAAATGGATGGTTTTCATATTTTCTTACCTGTAAATTGCTAAATTACATGTACTTATATTTTATTATTTGAGTACTCGCAATGGGAATTCAAACGGATTTTAGAAAACGTTTTATATTTGTGGGTCGATTGGTCTGAAATTTGCTCAAGGTATGTATATCTGAAAAATAAATGGATTTTGCTCATAATCTTTTTTTTATGTAGGCCTTAGTTTTTGAGATAATGAGAAATATACTATATATATATATTAGCATATCAAGGTAGCAGGTCATTATATGTACACGTTTTGTTAAAACGACGATGACTTCGCAGTTTAGAGAGCTTTGCGGCTTTTTTTCCAACTTCACGAAACTTCGCTTTTACTCTAAACTGCAAGCTCATTGTCGTTTTAATGAAATATGTCTACATATATACAGTGGCGGCTCGTGCACTGTTTTAGGTGGGGCCCGCCGTATATTTTTTTGGAGCCATTATGTGAATAAGCTATTTTCTATGCTGAGTTCAAGTTTTATCACATTCAAGACCTGAAAACAGCATAGAAAATAGTTTTACCACCTAATGGCATAAGAAAATAATATTGACAAAAAACAGCGGGCCCCACCGAAAACGGGTCACGAGCCGCCACTGCATATACCTATATGTTTATAATGGAAAATATGGAAAGAATGGAACTGAATTTTTCATGTTAGAAGGAAAATCACAGTTTTGGAATCCTTAAAACATTCCTAACCAAACTATAGAGCCAAGTTTTCTATTTTGCCCTGATGATTTTTTTTTTTATCACAGCTCAAAATAAAAAAAACTGCTTTTTTCCTATATTATAGTTGGCGTTCGAAAATCGCATATCAAAAGGAAACGAAATAGAAAATGAAAATTCGGCTCCTTAGTTTTGTTAGAATGTTTCAAGGATTCCGAACTGAGATTTTTTTATAGCATGAAAACTTATTGAGTTCCATTCTTTAAAAAATTTTCAAAAATATGCACATATTTATACTAGGTATATCTACAATATAATTAAAACCTATATGCATTTATCTGCTTGTTTATTTATTTGTCCACTTTTTGTCACACTTTAAAAAAACAGATAGGCGGAAATTAGCCCAGGCTGGAGGCTGTCCATGGTCATCCTGTCATGCATCACTGAAAAGTGGTAAAAAACAAGCCAGGTTTCAGATGATGGCAGACGTATCTTTCTCAGCGATAGTTGAAACGATAATAATAAAGACTAGCTGTACCCGTGGATATTCCACGCTTATATCTCAACCCACCCCGTCTGAACTGCCGTCCGCCGCTTAACCCAGTCTATCGTTAAGCAGTCCGTCTACCTAAAATCTCATCTAACCTTTCCTAGTACTTCGATTTTGGCTCTGAATCCCGCAATAATCTTGTGAGCACTCTCTGGTATATCTTGCAATGTTCTCTTATGCATTCGCACACCTTTTCTTAACTCTGTCTTTCACAGTGTATTGATAATTTAGCCCCCCATATTGTTACACGTCTTGAATTTTTTGTCGGCGTATCCATTTTTTCTCACTATTTCTTAATTCGTGCATACTGATTAGCAGCGCATCACTTTTTTGCCTTGTTCAATGCGATTGCTGTGTATAAAAAAAGAAAACAGGTTCGATAAATTTCGTCACTGACTACAGAGTAATCTTCTGTCCTCGAGCTGTCATTTTATTTGCACAATTATCGCACTATAGTGGCGGATGATTTCAAAGCAGCACATTCGCTTGAAAAAAAAAAAAAAAAACTCAAAGCACAGATGCCCAACACTACCAGTTCTGTTTACCGCTGGCGTATCATGGCTACGCAACTGGCCTTAAAAGAAATGCCATCCGCTGCCTGCAAAGGGAATAAAATATGGAAAAAAAATGAAAACCCGTACGTAAATGTGATACGAGGGAAATGTTTCATATGTGAAGCCAAATCTCTAAATTTGTTTTATCTAATATTGAAGAGCGTGACACAAAAGGTAGGAACGAAGATACTAGCGTATTAATATACCGAATAGACTAGCTGTACCAGTGGAAATTCCACGGTTAGTGAATATTTCTATTTGCCTCATTTAACCTGAGGTAGCGCTCGTATCTAAACCACCCCATCTGAACTAACGTCTCCCGCTTAACCCAGGCTATCCTCATGCTGTCATTTTACTTTACGTCTCGTCTAACTTATCCTAGGGTTTCGATTTCATCCCTAAATCCCCTGCCATGCCTATCGTTGTCGTGGAGTCTGATTCTTACGAGTATTACCTTTTGAATACATCGAATCTAATACATCTAATATAGAGCGACCTTATATTTGAATGCACTTCTCTTCCATTGCCGAAGTTGAAACCAAAGCACTGAAGAGACCTGAAGCTCACATTAGCACTCTCAGATAATTTCGTTCCATCATCTATTCTTCCAACTCTGATGCAATTGTTGGCGAGACAGCTTCCAACTTAAAAAAAAAAAAAACTATCTGGCAAATATGATATCCTAGGGCATCTATAATAGAAAATTAAATCAACTATTTTCAGCGTTGGTGAACTGCCTGCAAAAGTAATTAATTTTATCTATGTTAGCGAAAAAAAAAAGAGTGTCAATGCTCAGTAATTATGAAGCCGTGAACTCTCATCTGCATGATCTTTAAAGTTTCAATTGTATGAAGGAGGGCATGATCAATGAAACAGGATAAACACAACTTCATTTATGACAGCGCGGGCCCTCTAGCATATATACATTACTAATTATCTCAGAAACTAAGGCCTAAATAAATGTTGTCGGAACAAAATGTTTCTTTTTCAAAAAATATATACACTGTGCTAATTTCAGAACAATCGGTCCACAATCGATAATTTTAACCCTGCATACCCCCCTTTTATCCCTTTTTTTTAGGGGGGGGGGAGAGGTACGGTGACCACAACTCTGTAATAATTTGGGTCACACTTTCCCCTTACCTAAAAACTCTTTTTAAGAGAAAAAAAAGATCAGTGTGACCAAAATCGCTTGGTTAATCCCCTCAAGAAAATACAAAGTTCATGATGTATTGAGATGCATTAAAAATCCGTCGAAATTAAAAGTGCAGAAATCCTTCCCTGCGCATGAAGAATGACACGTGTCTGAAGAATGTTTTAGTTTTGAGATTCTGTGGCACCCAAGCGCTGGATGCTGCCGGTACCATGTACACTGCGTGTACAATACACCTGCAATCTAGGAGAGTGTAACTCTTCAGCAAAATACATCGGGTACACGGAGCAAACACTCGCAGACAGATTTCGCCAGCACAAGTCCGTCCAGAAGCACCTCAAGTGTGTCCACAACATGTAGCGAGTATCACCTCATACCATCCTTCAATCTGTCTCCATACTCAGAAGGGCCACCACCAAGCAGGATCTCCTGATCTTAGAAGCGCTGTTTCTTAAGGAACAGAAGATAAGACTCAACAATCAAGAAGAAGGCTGGGATCGAATTTTGCAAACATACTGAAATTGAATGTACAAAAAATGTATACCTGTACCTGATTAGTATCACAAAAGTTTTTCTACAACAGAGAGTACAAATATTGTTAACTTTTAGTACCTGTTCGAGACTGCAGATTGATATGTTTAGGGTGCGTTTTGTTAGGCTGTCTATTAGGTAAAATCATTTACTCCTTCTCGAATATTCCGTGTGCCAATTTTATTGTTCATTTCATTCAGACACTAAGAAGAGGCTTTATTAGATAAACAGTAAATACATTTGTACTCTTTTAGCATATACCATTGTAAGTTTGCCGTAGATAAGCTTTAGAAGATTTTACTCATATTGTGCAATTTGGCAACTACAATTAAATTACTAACTGGCAACTCACCGGAAGCTATAAGACCGGATGTCACCTCTCGAGCGTGAGTCTATGCTTCTACAATGGTATGATTGTGGGTTACGTTAACTCGAAACGTCACCATGGACATTAAAACTATTTTAATCAAATGTCTATCTTTTGCCGCTCTCAGAACCTGTTCCCACAGTACAAAACTAAAGTTCAGAACCCTCGAAAGGCTAGAAAAGAAGAAGGTCAAAATATCGTGTCATCTTTCTTTCAACGAAACATATATATAGATGTATATTTATATATACATATATGAAGATTAATTTCACATCTCCATAAACCTGGTTCGCAGCTCACGGTTTACGGTTAATGGGACCGTCTGAGTTCGGACCCTAAAAATTATCAGAAATCGTTTTGTCATCGCTAATCAGTAGCTATACATCAGACAACCTCGGAGGAAAAATTTTAGGCAGCCAGTGTAACCCTAAGTGGGTAGAATAGGGGCCTAGAGGAGGAAGGTGGGAGTTTTTTGTCACTTAAATTTTTACTACAAAAACTTTTTTATTATTCGGCCGATCTTCATGAAACTTAGCAGAAACATGTAGAATTGAAAAAAATGTGGATTGTATTCACGTACTTTTTCCACTCTCCGCCTTAAAGAACGGGAAAAAGTATATGAGTCAAAAGCTCTTCTTTTTCGATTTTACCTATGTGTACTGAGTTTAATTCAAATCGGTACATTAAAACAATTCTCTCAGCCGTATTTTTGAATTTCAGATTAATTCCCGCGAAAGGGTTCAAAGTTGATTTTTCAGTTTTGTTCGATTTGAATGAAACTTGGTACACATGTGTAAAACTGAAAAAGAAGAGCTTTTGACTCATATACTTTTTTCTATTTTTGCCATAGAAAACGAGTTATTCGAAGAAAACCGTTTTTGGCAGGATAATCGTTTTCTTTGAATAACTCGGTTTCTATGGCGAAAATTGGAAAAAGTACATGAGTACAACCCACATTATTTTTTAGTTTACATACCTGTGCCAAGTTTTATCTAAATCGGTACATAAATAAAAAGTTTTCATTGCAGTCGTGTTTTCGAATTTCACCATAAAAAATTGTCAGCCGAAGGGTTCAAATTTAAGGTTTTATTTACGGACAGATTTGAATGGAATTCTCTCAATACGTACACATGTATCGTGTTCCTTGACAGAAGGCAAAGTAATATCAATACAACTGAAAGTCTGATTGTTATTTGACGTACCATGTGTATTTTTTTTAGCGTTTGCGTTGGAGTGAATATCTCAAAACTAAGTTATTGATCTACAATTATTGAACGCCATTCGGTGAATAATGCACCAAATATCACGATATTTTATATCTAAGAAAAATAAATTTAAAACATTTCTACGGATTCATTTTTTATAAAATTATTTTGAGAAATGGTGAAAAGTGATTTTAAAATATATATATATAATTTGGAAACTAAATTCAAAAATCTAAATCCGTACTATTGTTGGCAGTCGTCAATAGTATATCTGAACCAAATTTCATTCAAATTGAACGAGAAATGAAGACGCGACGAAACAATCAAATTAAAAAAAAGGTGAAAAATTTTTTTCGATGATTTTGACATTTTTTCTATACGAAATTGTATTTTACATCATATAAAACAAATTTCAGATTGTTGATGAAACACATGAATGTAGATGCAAAAACCAAAATATATGATTTTGTGGTTTTGCTCAGACGGTCCCCTCAAGTTCTAACTCGCTTCTAGCATATCTTTGGCCTCTGTTTTATTTGTAAAACGCTGACTTGATTGCTAAATTTCAAGTGACTCGGATGGTAAACGGCTACCGTTGAGAACACTCTCTTGAATACAATAAAACGCTTACAAGTGCATCATTGACAGGTATTTGTTAAGGCCTTGCATGCTTATCTACCTGCGATCCATTTCCATGATACCAGCCCATCATGTGAGTCACGGCTGCATGAAAAGTCAAACGTTCACCTGATTATCTATTTGCTGATGAAATACTGCTTTTATTCCTATCATATTCTCGAAGCCCTTCCTTGAAAACTGCATTACTAATGAAGCCCAATTTGCGTGTAACAAATCTGGTGATTTCTGTATTGCTAGTAAAAGACTACTTGATTGCTGTATTAGCATGAAACAGTTTAATTGACTACTGCTATTATTACAACTATTTCTCCGTTGCACCTGAAGTTTCCATTGTCTTAACAGAATATCTGCCCCCAAACCTGAGCAACGCAGCGCGGATGGCTGTCGTCTACAAGTCAGGAGGACTATACTCAGACTTGGACATACTGGCAATCAGACCGGTCGAAAGGCTCCGGAACTTTCTTGCTCGTTATGTAAGTGGAAAACAAAGTGCACAATTACCCGCTTTATAATTCCAGTGTTTATTCCCTTAATGAGCTAGCTCTCCTTTTCTCTGAAAATTGTGAAGCTAATTCGCTTATCTATTGCGGGAAACGGGACGGGATAACTTCTTTTATAATCTAAATTCGATTAGCATCAATGGATCTTATTCTCAGAATAAAGAAACAAGACGAAAATTACTGTACATAGTCCTTGTATTATCTAGAAGTTAGGTTGTTGGTAATAGCGCACATTTTGGAAAATCCGTTAAACTTCTCCAATGAAAACAGAACTAAGTATGCGAGGCAATTGTATTACAAACCATTAGTCTTGAATCTTTAAAAACGCCCTAACCTTATTCAAAACTATGACAGTGATGAACGATGTCGTACACTGCAGTCAAAAGGAACTAATATGAAACGTTAACAATGTAAGTATTAAACCGCTGGAGCAAACGAGAGACACGTCACTTCCACTCGCATTTTTGCGTTCATCGTCTATGGAAAGACTTGCTTCGCTGCTCGTTCTTCTAGTTAATATATAGCAAGCTTGCGTAGAATTCAACTTCGTTTTAAGAGACACCTTTGTTCCATTATCGCCTGTGACGGCCGGAGGGTGAATTTCTCACTTTACAGTGGCGAAAAAGTACAAATTCAGCCATTGGCAGCATGTCAGGCTCTGAATACCTGCGTATTCTATAGAGAACGAAGTAGTAAGTGCGTTCCTGATGATCGATTGCTCTAGAAACAACTTATTTTCGTCGTATTATTCCGAATTTCTGTTAAAGTTTACTACACCATGTCTTGACGTCACAGGTCGCATTTCTTCCAGGGGATTTTGCATTGAGTCCCAATGGACTTCTGCATGATAGCTGCTTCATATTTTGTGAGCTATTTTATTTTACTAATGGTGTTCTATTTGACTAGCGGCATCCGCGGAAAATTTCACGGTTTTCTCATTTCCATGTGCAATGAGCATATAGGTAGCACTATTAAATAATATCTTACTTAAAACTTAACGAACATTGTTTTATCTATGACTCTTCGGGAGCCTCATCCACCTCCAATCAGCATCAAGCTGATCAAACTAAATCCAAAACGACCAAACATTTGTATTAGAGAAAAAGTAATTTATAGATTTCCTCAAACCGGTATCATATATACCATCTTTATGTGATAACCGCTCAAATTTTCAAGATTTCAACGAATTCTTCACCA
>LQNS02278001.1:10639340-10676319 GCA_001587735.2 Parhyale hawaiensis
AGCCTGAAGGGTTGAACTTTATGTCATTCAATTTAGAAAGCAAATCTGCCACCGGTTCCTTTTCTGGAGCAGTAAATGTGAATTACTTTCTATGTTATACGTTGTTTTTATGCCTCGGTAGCTCCTGCCTTGGTAGCGAAGTTGGCTTCACTTATGAGTGAAGGGCTGGTCTGTAGCGCTCCCTCCTCCTCGGTGATTACTTCAAGCCCTATCCCAATTGCTATAAGCAATTCTGGATTGCTCATGGAGTACGGCAAGGTGAGCATTCCAACCAGGAATGCGATGGTGAGAGATCAGTCGAGCTGCCCCACGGCTACCAAACACACTACTACTAATTTCCAGGATTTGGCCTTCCATTACAGTATGCAGGCCGTCGTTTTCTTTTCACTGCCTCCACCAATATGGGCATGTTTTGATGCAGTTTATCTGTCTACTAATAACAAACCTCAAAACGTTTGGGAAAAAAATTCATGAAATTTGCATTATCTGTTGAAAATGTACAAAAAAACATGAATAATTCTGATGATGATCCGTCAGCCCGTTTGTCTATTTGTCCTCCTGTATGCTCATCTGTATGCACATACGCCCATACATTGGGAGAGACATCCTCCACAACTAAGAACTCCTTCTCCATGAGTCGCAAGCACTTAACGCCCAAAGCTTCCCAGGCCATTTTAAGCTGACTTCTTCTCTTTTCCGCTCCATCTATATATTTAAGCTCCGCATATCAGAGGCTATCGATCATGCTTGCGGGCATTCATGACCATCGCTTTGGCGTAGATTCTACTCCCCCTTCTTTTTTATTTTCCCTTTGTTTTTTCTCTTTCGTCTTCCATTTTTTCTCCTCTCATTTCCCCATTCTTCTACATCCTACTAACATAATGGCAATAGCTCATAGAGGCCAGGGTTGTAAATCCCGGTGTCTCTTTAGGAATAGGCCTTTTAGTTCGTCTATTGCCGCCTGTCTAATCTAATCTGTTTACTACATCCCCTAAAAGTTATGGGCGAATCATCATGAAATTAACATGAACTGTTAGGAATATCCCTTATAACATCTGCATCAATTTTGGCAATGAGCCGGCTCTCTTATTTCTTCACCATTTTTCTTTTCTTTAAACAGTGCGTTATCTGGCAGAAATTTGTACTTAATAAAGGTTCCAGTTTTCCTAAACTGTTAAAATAGACAGGGGTTATTTCTTTTCTATTCGCAGAGAAAGTTTACGACAAAAACAGCCATTTTGCAATTATAAAATCCATTTCTTATAGAAGGCGACGTTTCGAGCCAGCTCTGCTCATAATCATGCTTCTGTAAAAACTACTAGTCATCGGTGAGTGGAGTGAAGAGAGGAGAAAATTAGACGATAGTGGGAGAGATGTTAGTAGGTAGAGAGGAAAATGGAAGAAAGGTGAAAATAGAAAAATAGGAAGAGAATGAATGACCGGACAGTGCCGGTTTAGTTAAGGTAGGTACTACTAGTTATGCTCCAGACCGGCCTATACTTATACAGCAGAATTAGAAAACGGGAAGTTATTCAGGGAAAATGGTACCATTTTAGTGGCAGACTAAAGCAAATCATATCTTCACTACTCAATTGTACTCGTACAAAGGATACTAATGCATCTAAATTAAAATAAGCAGCAACTAGAACTACAAAACTTGACATCGAAATTTATGAACCTATAACGAATTACTCCATTGTACAATGTTAATCTGTTATTTTGGCAGTAAGTACAAATCGAATCCTTAAGTGCAGTAATACAGCAAGATTTTTTGTTAACTTCAGGAAATAGGAGTAGGAAGGACAGTCGACTACCTGAGAGTGAGGCAAAATTAAAATATGTTTACTATCAGATTACGCCCTTCATATTGACTATTGATGGTTGGTTGCTTGCTGGCGATCATAATTGCTTCTATTATCTTCAGCTCTTGTCTTGATGACCCGCGGTGGAGGACTTCGACGGACTCTAATATTTCTTTAGGTTTCAGGCGGAGGTTGTGGACTTCTCTGAGGTGGCGTTGTACGGATTGATACTGTCGGAACCGATCTTGCAATATCTGTTTGGTGTAACCAATATAAGTATTCTGAGAGTTCCACTCACCATGGTTGCAACTATACTAGTACACTACATTTGACTCGTGCATGCGTTTGTGGGGTTGTTCTTTATAAGGATGTTCTTGACTTTGTTGATCTTGTAGTAAATTTGAAACTGGATGCTGCTGTCTTCTTTCGTCGGACTGATGTTCTGCCTGATGATTGTTTTAAGCAATTTTTTTTTCTTTTGCTTTGTAGCTGTTTGTCATTTGGCTTTCATAGTAACATATAACTGCGTTCTTTTCCCTCCTGTTTTCTGTTTGTTCTGTTTTAGCGGTGACGAATCTTTGAATTTCATCGTCGATTACTTTCATCGGAAAATTGTTGTTTACTAGCCTCTGTTTGATGTTTTGTACTTCGTTGTCGAACAGTTGCCAGGTGCTAGATATTTCACAGGCTCGGTTTAGTAGAGTTTTGATGGCTCCTATTTTGTATCTTCTCGGGCAGTTACCAAGGTAATTGATGCATTCTCCTTTAGTCGTCTGTTTAGTATACACCGAAGTTCTTATTTCTCTGTTATGTTTTTTTCAGTACTGTATCTAAAAATGCAAGCCGTTCATCACGCTGTAGTTCGATGGTAAATTTCGGTACAGAATGATCTTCAAACAAGGCTTTTGTATTCATGAGCTGTTGTTCATCATTAACGAGCAAAAATATATCGTCGACGTTCCTAGCATATATCAGTGGCATTGCATCCGGAAATGTTTGAAAGACAGATGTTTCTCGGTGACTGATGTACCGTAGTTATTTGCGAAGGTTGGTCCAAGGCTGCTTCTCATCATAACGCCGTCTGTTTGCATGTAGAGGTCTCCTTTGATATTCTTGAATGGGGTCTGCGTAGTGCAGAGTATCAACAGGTCCTTCATTATTGTGTTCGGAATGGCTGGAAGGGAATTTCACTGTGATGGTATACGTTTGAAAGGATTATCTCTATGGTCTCATTCACGGGCACGTTAGTAAATAAGCTTTCTACATCCAAGCTGCACATCTCGGCAGTATCTGGCCATGCTTTGTTCCTTACAGCAGCGAGAAATTCCATAGTGGATGGAACCATATATTGCATCGGTAAGTCTGCTTTAGTCTGCCACTGAAATGGTACCATTTTCCCTGAATAACTTTCCGTTTTCTAATTCTGCTGTATAAGTATAGGCCGGTCCGGAACGTGACTACAAGTTTTTTGAGAAGCATGATTATGAGCAGAGCTGGCTCGAAACGTCGCCTTTTTTAAGAAATGAATTTTATAATCGCAAAATGGTTGTCTTTCATAATCCTTCGAACATCTAGTGAAGATGTGAAGAATAAATATCGAGTTTTAGAGAAAGCTTCCGTTAAGCTTACAGAGGAAAAAATATATAATTATATATTTCTTGAAGGAGATTTAATATTAAAACTCCTTGGTTCCCCTGAAGACGGGCTATGCTTAATAGCTCGAAAGCTTGGGGTTAAATTAATAAAAAGCCCAGAAGACTTTCAATAAAATCTTCCTTATAATTATATATATATAATCCACTGTCTGATTTTCTCCCGGAGCCATTTGTTCGGGGGAGCTATACTCGGCGTACTGATGCTCTTCATGAGTTTTCCTTGGAACCGGTACGATGCCATCCGGTCCAGCATTCTCGTTCGTTTTTTCCATCGTGTGTGGATGTTTGGAATGGTCTTGATGGGACTATTTTTTCTGGTGCGGGTATTGGCAATTTTAGACCATCTGTACACTGTGATTTTCTTTTTCTTTCTTTCTTCGTTCGATGGGCTGTTTGCGTTGGGGTTTGTAAACCACAAGGATTTTCTCTGTTCCCAACTTCGC
Source organism: Parhyale hawaiensis (assembly GCA_001587735.2). NCBI lineage: Eukaryota > Metazoa > Arthropoda > Malacostraca > Amphipoda > Hyalidae > Parhyale > Parhyale hawaiensis. Next base: position 10,643,241 of record LQNS02278001.1, read on the forward strand.
CAGTTCAGTGTAATTTAATAATAATAATAATAACGTTAGTCAAGCTTTCATTTTTATAAAGCTGCTACTACCTGCAGCCCTTAAATAGAAGATATTCTGCTTGGCATGGGAGAGATTTTCGCGGTTTGCAATAAGGCACTCTGTATTTTCTGCACTTTGTAAGGATGACACAGCCAGATAGATTATTGAAAAACTCTGCTTGCTTCTGCTCTCCTACTTGTTGCTCCCAGCCAGCCTTTCAGTCATTGCTCGATATCACCGAAATTTGAAAGTTCTTAAACTATCTCCAAAAAGATGAAATCCTGTCTACGGCCTAATGATGTAGGCAGAGCAGCGACGACCTTGTCGTAAACTTTCTCTTAATAGAAAGAGAAATAACCCCTGTCTATTTTAACAGTTTAGGAAAACTGAGAGGTGCATCCAACTAAAGTAACCTTTAATTATAGAGTGCAAATTTTTGCCAGATAACGCACTGTTGAAAGAAAAGAAAACTGACGAACAAATAGAGAGCCGGATCATTGCCAAAATTGATGCTGTTGTTATTCGGGATATTCCTAACAGTTTCTGTTAATTTCATGATGATTCGCCCATAACTTTTATGGTATGTAGCAAACAGATAAGCATACAGAGGGACAAATTGACAAACGGGCTGACGGATCATCGTCAAAATTTATCATGATTTTTGATACATTTTCAACAGATTTTGCAAATTTCATGAAGTTTTTTCCCAAATGTTTTTAGGTTTGTTATTAGAAGACAGATAAACACCATCAAAACTGACCCTTATTGGTGGAGGCAGTGGAAAGAAAACGACGGCCTGCATACTGTAATGGAAGGCAATATCCTGAAAATTGGTAGTAGTGTACTTGGTAGCCGTGGGGCAGCTCGACTGAGCTCTCACCATCGAATTCCTGGTTGGAATGCTCACCTTGCCGTACTCCATGAGCAATCCAGAATTGCTTATAGCAATTGGGAGAGGGCGGGTAGACCTCGCAATGGGCCCCTTTATGAAGAGAAAAATGCTGCCTGCATGCGCTTTAGGTATGCAAGGAGGTGGTGCAGGCGAAATATACAAAAATTACGATCAGACCGTCTTGCTAGTAAATTGGCTAATGGGCAGTCGTGTGACTTTTGGCGAGAAATTAAACGAATCAACCAAAAAGATAAACATATTTTTCTTTGCGTTGTGACCAGGGGGAGCAAGCAATTGCTGACATGTTGAAGCAACACTTTAGCGATATCCTAAATTCAATACGCAGCAATGATCACGAGACAATAGGGAATGATACGCTGACACCAGATGAGGTTGGGCCGATTGTAGATCTATTTAGCTATGATGTGGTTACACGCGCATGAAAAGCACTGAAAACTGGCAAGGCGGCTGATAAAGATATTGTGTACAACGCGAATAAGACTGTAAATACATATATTGCTTGAACCTCGTTTGGGCATACATTACTAAGCGATGTGAAGTTAGCCTACGTCCACAGCTTCGTGTATTACCGACATTTCATTGATGAAAACTTGATGATTACGCAGACATATAGGACGGCAGGTTAGGCGCCTAAATGCTATAGGCAAGTAGATACTACGGCAGTTCAATAGATGCTCTCCGAATGTCAAGATCCAGCTGTTTAAAACTTATTGCTATCCAATATATGGCAGCTCACCTTGTTCCAAATTTACTAGACAGGCCATCAGTAAGTTGCGTGTTGCGTACAATGACATATTCCGACGGTTTGTGGGTGTGCCCAGATACACAGGAGCTAGTGGTGTGTTAGCGTCGTATGACGTAGAGTGTCTTAATATTCTTGCTCGTATATGTGCGTATATCATGCAGATGAGAGCAGAAAAGTCTGATAACTCAATGCTCCAAGGGATATGCTCTAATCCAAGTTATCAGAGCTCGGCGCTCAAGCAGCGGTGGGTTAGGCTACTGTATGTAGGCAATGATCTCCATGATCGAAATGACCTGTAGCTGATGTGCCCATTTCCTGCTACTTCTCTAAGTTCCCGTTTCGCTGCACGCAGACGTGAGCTAATTTATATCTGTCTTCTTACTGTACTGTTTCTTTTTGGAGTTTGAATTTTTGATTGCTCGAGGGACGGTAGGACAATATGTGAGCCTGTTGATATATTGGTGACTGAGCTCTGGTTGCAATTGGTATTATAAACATTGTTACAAGCCCCTTAGCCAGGTCAGTAATCATGACACGATGTGTGTCCATAACACTGTAGACGTGTAGCTGGTAAATTCTCTATACGATCGCAGAAAACAGTTCTTACTCTCTTGTCTATTACTTGTGCTCTTGTGCGCAATGAGAAAGAGCTGCTCATTTTCAATCGTGTCTGCAGGTGTAGGCTGAGTGTATCTTTGTATTCTCACTGTGCGTGGCCACCAATATTTGTTACTGGACATAATCACTAGGTTGAACTATGGCTACTTTGTTTGTACATGTAAGTTTGTAAGCGAATTTTGTGAACCCAGTGTGTTCTTAATAAAAGTTATATAATAATATTACTAGAAATTAACAAGCTCCAGAGACCACATAACGTGTAGGACAATCAGACATAAAAAGTGCAACCAAACTGATTCATCGTGATCAGTAATCAATATTAAATATTATTATATATGAACAATTTGAACCTCCGTCTCCTGAAGAAAGACTTTCGACCAGACGATGATACAATTGACGCACTGTTTGTCTATAGAAATGTGGAACCCATCCACTACGGTGTTTCGACCCCGGATGAGGAAAAAGACGGGAAAGTAAAAGAAAAGAATAAATCGCCATCATTATAAGTGAGAGAGCAAGGAAGTAAATGGGTCCTAAAGAAACACGTCCAGAGGGAACAGCTAAGGCTTATCTAGGTAGCCTATAAGTTCTCACTTGGGTCGTCGGTCCCCAGTTCAGAGGAACGGCGATCGCAGTTAAAGACTGAAACGCCTCGTGGCGTTAGACCATCACTCGCGCTGGAGGCAAATTCAGCGAAGTCATTTTTGATGAACACGGTTAGCGCACAGCCCCGACATCAGAGATTTGCTCTTCAAAAATAACAAACGAGAAAAATAGAGCATATCGTGGGGTAAGACGATCTGCCGCGGTGGAGGCAAATTCACCCCTGTGAAGGAAAATTTAACTTCGTCGTTTTTGATGCCCAGCTAGGCCTAGCTTTTTGGTATGGGTTACGTATAGTGCAATCTACCAAACTCCCTAGAAAAAATTATGAACATTGCTCAACTCCTTCGACTATTTTTTGGGTGGACAGGCAAGTATATATGTATATATATCTTTACAAATAAATAAATATAGGTATATATGTACTCAAAACTTGAGCAAAACTTTTTCACCTCTCTCCCTTCGTTCGCGGGTGATAATTGCAATCTTTGTATACTGAAGAAACTGAAATAAGGTGTGATATAGACAAGGTGCGTGCGATTTACTAAGCAAGGTGCGTTAAGGCAGGCAAAGTACGTCAGAGTAGACAACCGATAAATGCGCTCAACTAGACGAGGCACAGTAAGGAAGGAGTATCATACCATGATTGTGGTGCATTAAGATGGATTTACACGAGCGACTTTCTTCGGCGCTATCAGCCGAATCTGATTGCGTTGTCGTGACCGTGACGATAGTTTGACCATAGCTACACTGCAGCACAACTAATGAGCTCTATGGTCTGGCTTATTGGAACAAAGCGCATAGAAACGGAAACGTAAAATCTTTGTGAATATAAACTGTAAGTACTTGGAGCAAAGGCCGAAACTTTAGGACTGGTGGTCACTACATTGTAAGAGTTTTAGCAGTTTGAAACTGTCCGCATCTTTCGGGGTGCAAGCTGAAGCCGTGGCTGCGGCATTGTAACCGAATTAATCGAGCTAGCTCGATGCTGATAATACTGACGAAGGCTGCTAATGGCTACTCGACTTCGAGGTGGATGAGGCTCCTCAAGAGTCATAGATAAAACAATGTTCGTTAAGTTTAAACCACGATAGTATTCAATAGCGATGCCTATATCTTCATTGGAAATGAGAAAACCGTCGAAATTCCACGGATGCCGGTAGTCAAATAGAACACCATTAGTAAAATAAAATAGCTCCCAAAATTTGAAGTAGCTATCATACTGAGGCCCATTGGGACTCAATGCTCTACCCGTTCGAATAATTTTATTTTTTCTTCTTATATCTGATTCCTACAACTAATGATTCTCTGTATGACTGTTCGCTGGCTGGCGGCGATGGGCTCGATCCAGAGTATGGATCATAAGTCAGCGTTTGTTTTGTGGGAGATGTTAATGCACACCGCAGGGACTGGTGGGATTTGAAAACTATTTGCTGGCGTTCTCGCATCTAAGCTTTGAGTGATCTTCCGGCGCCTGATACGGTTAGGAAATTTTCCCCGTTGTTGGCGTAGTAGAAATAGTAGTAGCAATTTTGGAATAATTTTGGAATTAGGTCGTTAAACAGGCATGAGCAGAATAATTATACAGTAAATGGAAATGGACCTAAAATCATTTGTGGTAAATACTTTTCTCAATGTGGACCTCCAGGTGTTGGTTTAAATTATTTAGACGTTTGAAATAACAAACGTCTTGCAAATAACCGATACTGTCGACAAATTAAAAATTCCGTTTCAAGATGAATATATTGAAACTTTGAAGACATTACAAGCCGTGAAAACATTTCAGTTGCAAGGCATTAGGTCATTAGTCACTAGAAGAAACACTAACAACGGGAGATCTCGAAGAACTTGAAACAAAAATTACGTCTCAGTGGAAAAGTATAAATTGTCTACGGAAGAAAAATTACCAGCGGAAGTTCTCAGTGAGCTTGAAACAAAATTCGCATATCCAAACAAAATGGGCACTTTCTCTGCAGAAGCGCTAGAACCTGAGATTGAAAACATGAAATGAACTAGAACACCTTGCGGCGTAAGACCATCACCCGCGGTGGGGGAAACGAAGTAATTTTTTATGGCCAGCTAATTCTAGCTTCTCATATGGATGCTGTGTCTTACAACGCTAGCGCCGCGCTGACCGCGTCGTTCAGATCTCTTAATAATAATATAGGAAAAATGGGATGCCTCGTAGCGTGAGACGTTCTGCCGCGGCGGAGGCAAGTTCGCCGAGGTGGAGGAAAATTCAAAGTCGTCATTTTTATGGCCAGCTTGGATTAGTTTTTTGGTATGGGTCACATCTAGGCTAACCCCTACAAAAAATTGACGATTGCTCAACTCTTTCGACCACTTACTGGGAAGACAGACAAATATGTTTCGAAACGGGCTATTAGAGGGCTAAGATTATTCATGTACGGCCTGTTGAGTGGCCTTCTGGTTCGATAGAGGTACCAAAATCCTGACCACCTAACGGCCTCAATCTTCAAAAAGTGGAAGAAACACTAGAAACACCGTCGATTTATGCAAATTTGGTCTCATTTATGTAGGAAAATAAGTCTACGTTCCAACGCACCCCAACTTCTCGATAGTAAGATGGGAAATTTTTTTTCTTGTGTTGCCACGCTGCCACCATCCACCATAGTATCAGCCCCCTTACAATGAGCTCTTACCACGCCAACCTTGTAGGTTAGGTAATCCAGGACTGGTTCCCGTAGTGAAATATGAAGTTTCAGACGTAGCGAACCCGTATAAAGACCTATATTTGACGTAGGACATTAGCAGAACCAGTCCTGGCCCCTAACCTGCAAGGTTCTCTGAGGGGGTGTACCGCTATCAGGCCAATGCGACATATATATATATATATATATATATACAGTAGGTGGTCCACGGGATACGAACCTGGGACCTCATGCATAGCGAGGCACAACTGCAAGACCAGCACTGAGAATGCATAAAAGGCAAGCATGCAGTACGCGGAGTACTGCAGCCTGCCCCGCATCTCTACAGTGAGGATTTAACTTGCAGCGCTTACCTCTTATATGGAAGCATTCTCAGTGCTGGTCTTGCAGTTGCGCCTCACTATGCATGAGGTCCCAGGTTCGTATCCCGCGGACCACCTACTATATTTATCTAACTCAAAAAAAATGGTAAGACTGTGAGCTGCCTTCCTGGATATTTCCAGGTGCGAGTGAGACTATTTATTGATCTGTGATATATATATATTCTTAGCCATCTAATAATCCGTATCGAAATATATGTTTACAACAAAACCAATACATAAATTTAAATCTTCAGCGAAAACATTATCACCTCTCTCACTTCGTTCAAGGGTGATAACAACGACACACCAAGTAAATGAGTTAACATTAAAGACGTCTGTAGTCGACATGACACGGAAGTAAGTGATAGTATGAGGTTTCTTTGAAGACACACTAACTTCGCATTACTTTCAACGGAAGATAAAATGAATGAAATGAAAGCCAATGCAACAAGATCTCCACAACTTACGAACTGTAATTTGACATAATGTTCCAAAGATTTCAAACACTCGAGTCAGATTTTACAAATAAAACAGCTCCCATACTATATTTCTCATGTAATTTTTTGAATCGTCATTGTGAAATAGAGAAAGCGAAGCGAATTGTGACAATGACAGCAGAACTTCTTGTTCTAGGAATAGGAAGGCAGATTTCATCATTAAGGGGCGGGTTCGCAAAAGCAACTTCTTCATTATTGTGCCAATTTACATAAAGCTTCGTACAGATAAGTAAAACGGAAATTGAAAATGTGGGTTAAAGTGCTGTATTTTTTCCATTTTCCCCATAGAAAACGAGTAACTCAACGAAAATGAAAAAAACAAGGGACTAGGAAAACCTATCTAGTCCTAATTTGTGAGCTACAAAAACGATTTGGTCTAAAAAGAAGTGGAATTTGATTCTATATAAATAAGCGCTTGGGTTTTATGATAATCGAAAAAATTTTGCTAAAATTAAAAAGATGAGTTTTTCCCAAAAAGTGCGCAGGCACTCGTCTCCTAATTCGACGATCATAAACTCAAGTGCTTATTTGTAGAGAATCAAATTTCGCGTTTTATATACCAAATCATATCTGTAGCTCAAAAACTGAAAGATAAAATAGGTTTTGAAGTCGACAAAATGAGCTCGTCAGGACAGCACGCGCTCCCGCTTCCTTCCCATAACTCTTTTTCTATGGAGAAAAGTCCATCAGCCTAACCTTCTTTTCGATTTTACATATTTAAACCAAGTTTCATTCAAATTGGCACAAAAATACTTTTTCTTTTCATTTTTAATATGAAGGATAATGTTGGGTAATCTGCTGTTAGCCACCCCGCTGGTCATGGACTGCTGGTCACAGACTGCACACAATGGGTGGCGTGCATAACACCACCTGGACTTCGTCCGAAGATTCATCAAGTTCATCAGCGTATAGAACTTCCCACCAAAGGGTTCTTCTTTTTTATTTTTCTAGCGATTTGAAGGAAACTTGGTACAGATATGTAATATAGAAATGAATGCCGGTTAGACTCCAATACTTTTCCCATTTTCTTAAAGAATAACTCGTTTTCTATAGAGAAAGTGGGAAAAACTGCATGAGTCTAACCCACATTCTTTTCTGATATTGCATATATGTACCACGTTTCATTCAATTCGGTACAAAAATAAAATACTTTTTTTCCAGTCCTGTGGCCGAAAACTCAAATACATGTATTCTTATATCAGTACTACATAATAATTCACGTCGGGTTTTTATTTATTTATAAGTACATATATATCTTTCCAGTCACGCTCTATGGGAATAAGATAGGAGAAAATTCAGATTTCAAAAGGCGAAAAAAAAGTAGGTACCTTGGAATCTTTTTTTCAGTATTAGATAGGGGAAAAATGAGGAAGCCCAAAAGACGGTGGGGTTTTGGTGAAGTTTTAATTTTTTTCCGTCATTCATAATGACGGTACGGGCCACTTGTATATACATAATTTTATTAATGCACTGATCTGAATGAAACTTTGTACAGATATGTGAAATTGAAAAAGAATATGGGTTAGAATCGAGTATTTTTTTCCCATTTCCCCATAGAAAATTAGTGGGAAGAAGTTCAGGAGCCTAACAAACATTCTTCTTCCAATTTCACATATTTATACCAAGTTCCATGAAGATTGGCCCAATATTAAAATTTTTTTGAAGTCAAAAAGTTAACTTTTAGAAAAGACCCTCCCCCCCCCCCCTAGCCCCGTATTCTACCAACTTAGGGTTGCACTGGTAACCTAACATGTACTTCTACTGCGAGTCCGTCTGATGTATAGCTACTGTTTAGTGAAAAACTGTTTGTATGTTTCTTGGACGAACCCTCCCCTTAAAAACACACGTTCGAGAATTAAGATTACTTGGACTAGATGCTGGCATTGAATGACCATATGAATAAAAAAACTATGATATTTCTTAAAAAAAAACTACTAAAGTCGTGTACCGTTAACTTCCTCGCCAGAGCATTCGAACAAATGCTAATCTTTTATTTGATTTTTATTAAGCCACCAGAGAATTTCAAAAGATTTATTTTTCTTCCGATATTGGCTATGATAAATTCATATAAAGTATTATAATGATACTTTTGAATAACACCGTAGCTTCATTGTAATAGATAATAAGATATATCGGAGGAAATATGTCACAGATACTTTAAACAAGTTAACGTTCCATCTTGATAGTTATAAAGAGTTAACTTCCTGTGCAATTTTTTTACAGGTATTTTGATAGAATGACTTGATGATACTGAGAAAACTTTAGAAAAAAATATCTACACGAAAGATTACAATCGAGAGAAACTGTTGAAAATCATAATCATGAAGAAAATGATGGCATCGCAATCGTGAAAATTTGAAAATCACAGTCCAGAAAAATATTTCTTTTTTATAAGTCAGTGCTGAAAATGCACATAGAACTGAGTCTACTCTACATTTAACAAAAAAAAGGGAACGACTTGAAAGCAAGCTCCTAAATATAACAAGAATTTTAGTGTTAGAAAGTGGCTTCCACATATTGGTGAGCAAAATAGAAAAGAACAGATGCTGTGGGAGACAGGGCAAAACTAAATAAGTAACACAGAAGAAAAATGTATTTAAATAATAATATTAATCGGCTTTACTCTAACGTTTTGTACAAATTGTGAGTTTCTTTATAACATTTCCTTTTATTTTTGTGCAATCAGTTTTTATCGCGGTATTATAACTGAACAGAAAGGTGGGTACGATACCCAAAATGCTCAGTGAAATCGCAAAAAAAATGGTACTGAAGGATTTCGAAAGGTATCTTTCGGCAATAGATTCTGTATGATCAGTCTGAAGTACCGGCAATACTTACTACGACTGTGAATGCCATCTTTGCATAGAATTGCATTAAATTATCAAAATGAGTCAAAATGGTAACCATCATGGGCATTTTGGAATAGCTACTTTGTTGAGTATTTCATATGCTAACCGGTCAAATTAGATTGTTAGTAATACAAATGTGTTATCAGACATTGATGTGCCTGCCCCTCTTCTACCCTACTCATACTCTATGTCCTTGCTGTTTGTTTGAGATCACCTTTGTGGGAATGGAGACGTAAACTACCCAATATAACAATCACTATGGAAAACAATAGGACAGCCACACAAACGAATCAACTGATCATCACCTAAATATTACCATTTACTCTTCGCACATTCCTAACAATTCGTACAAATTTCATGTAGAGACCGTCCTCAACCAATTGAGTTACGTCACAAAAAAAAAAAAAAAAACAGACAAACCAACAAACGGTTGAACAGATCTTCAGCATAGCTTAATTATCTATTCATCCTGATATGCCTAATTAATTTTTTCTCCACGGTGTAGAATAAAAAGCTCATATCGAGGGCTTAGAGCCAGAAGTGGCTATGTCCATTTTGGCACCCACTTACAAACTGGGTGCCAGCCACGCAAATGAACTTATGACGGTGATGGTTTTGGCGACGAGTTTGGCATGGTCCTGACCAGAACCTATAGTACACTTTACTAACCAATCCTAGTTTTTCAAGATGCATCGCGTCTAACCTTATTATACTCCAGCCCACCTTGACTAACCCTAACAAGAACAACCAACCCTAACATACCCCGTCTAACCCCATTGTCTATACCATTCATTGCCCAGATCATAATCAGAACCACCGGACAGGCGTTGTGAGTCAAGTGGCCACGCACCATTAACTATTACATAGTTTGGCATTAGTATGAGATTTCAAAATAATTCCATTGAAGTAGAATTTTTTAACTATCTGGACGGTAACTAATTGAACATTTCGCCCAGAGTGACAGCAACAAGCTGGTCAACGGTGCAGTGTTCCAGTTCAGCCAGCATCACCCTATTCTGCGGCGCATCATGGAGTACGTCGCTAACAACTATGACGTGAGTGTAGCAGCTCTCTAACAGGCAGGCTCGGTTATTTTTTCTGCAAGAAAAGATACTCAGCAACTGCTCTAACTGAAACTCTGTCTCAGAAATGAAAGAAATATCTGAGAAACTGATCATCTCTTATTCCAAACTGTTCGTCGTTTGCATCTTTTTTGATAAGATTTGACTAGCGATACCTGATGCAATTCCGCGGTTATTATCAATGTTTTCATTTACCTAAGTTTTACCTAAAGAAGCGCTTCTGATTCAACCTACACCGTTTCATCTAAACTAATATCTGCTACTCAAATGTGATAAACTTGGTCACCAATAACGCAGTCCGTCTTCCTCAAAACACACGTCGGCTAAACTCTCTTAGCATCCTGATTTCACTTTTGAATCTCGCAAACCTTCTGCCTGCGAAAAATAAGCTCTTGCATCTTGATAGTGATGAAGTGCGCATCAACCGCAGCACGTGCAATTCTCCTAAAGACATTGAGGGCTGACGCAGAAAATACAGCCAATGCCTCACATTGTTGTACACCTTATAAAACATGCAGAGTCCGGCCACTTCTCTGCTATGAGACTGATTCACCCGATCCCTCTGAACGCACAGCTTGTATGCTGGCTGCAGTGACAAGTCGATCCAAGAGACCCAAGTGATTGTTAGCAGCCTAAGCCCAGACCGGTGAGCAATCTAGCACAGGCATCAAAAAAGTACAAAAACACCTATAAACTACACCCTTTTCACCAAACACAGAATTTACCTTAGGCAGGAGCCCAATCTTACAGGAAGCACGTGACATACGTCGCCTAAAATGCGACTGAAACGTAAGATTTTGATTAAAGTCGACATTGAGAATCTGCAGGGAGCTAGCTTCCTGGAGCAAACCGTCATCAATCTACAGAGGTGGCTGCTACCATCCATGGTATAATAACGGAAAAATAGCCCCTTCGCTTTACCAGTCTGTGCCTCTTCTGAGCATCTCGCACCAAAACGTCATCTGGAGACCTCAAGCATGGCGAGTGCCGTTCTTGTGAATGAGTTTATGGAAGTAATCATAATGTGAACCAATAAAGCCCACTATCAATTGTTTCCAAGATTTTTTTCTGTATAGAAGAGACAAATATTGGCAATGGTTTTTTTTTCGTTATCATGAAGATAGATATCTACGGGCAAAAATGATAAATCAGCAAGTTATCGCAGTGACTAGGTTGCAGCTCTTCTTAGCATTTTTCCCGTGCAGTATATGAGTAAAAGTTGCTTAGTCTCTGGGATTATAAGTGAAAAGTCGCAGAACTTTTAAACTTTGTCATTTACCGCTACATTCGAATAAAATTAGTGTAATATCTAACTATACCTTCATGGCTTAGCTTCTGTCTGGGCGCTGTATCGTGGGCTGTCGTTATCCTGCTTCTAGTTAGTATCTAAAACTTTGAGTGATCTAAACTTCAGGCACCTATATCTAGGATATCGCTGGTTTATGTCAACATATTTATGCATAGAATGGTATTATTACTTGAAACTCTAGAGCCTACATTTTAACGCCAGCACACTTATCTATGTTCTCACTGAGCCTTCTGATAAGAACAAATGCATTTGCTTTCTTCGTTTCAGGTTACGAGGTTGCGTGAAATTTAACAGAGTATTCCTCAAATTTTTTTATGGGTACGGCAGAGAAATTATTTTTAAGGAGACCACTATAAGTTCATCGCACCATTTTATATGCCTTTTTTAAAGCACTTTGTTTCAAAAGGCTTATCCTAATTTGTACTGTAGTTAAAATATATATGCACGATTGTATATTTTTAGTAGGTTAGAACGCTTATTAAGGAGCTACAAGGTAATAATTTATATACATACTAGTGGACCCGTGCGTGAAAAAGTTCACGCAACAATAGATAGATAAATTTGCTTAATATAGGCCGGTGCGGAATCTGCTCATCTCTGACTTTCTTCTTCTTCATCAGAAGAAATTTGTGATTGTATTTCTTCATTGAATGTACTTTCTTTACACATATACAGGTAAACGCTACGACGGCCAACTCAAATTATTGTTAGAGATACGTGCTTTCTACTGAGCAGTAAACTTCAATACGTCTTCAGCACACTCCTTCCTTTCCTTACATGACATGCAAAAAAAAAAAAGGGAAAACTTCATTAGTATGCGCTGAAACATCACTAAATTTCATTTCTGCTGCGTATCCAGAATACACAGTGAGATAGCTTCAGCATAACAAAATTTTCGCCTCCAAGAAGTTAGAATAAAAAAGTACTACGTCTACTTTACAGGAAAAATTGGTTTCTCTACGCTTCGCTGATTTGCTACAAAAAGTGCACATCGTAAATAAAAAATATATATACTTTCGATGTAGAGTAAAGTAATGAATATCAGGCTCCACGGGAACGGCAAGAGAAGCTTGAAGAGCAAGAACTGCATTCATTGCTCACAATCGATATTGCTTCTAATGAATATGGGGTCTGTATCTCAAATACTCGAGGGTGGCATATAACTCGGACTCGAAGAAAACTTGTTCTGTTGAAAGAACCCAAAATGGAGAAAAACATTTGCTGCCAAGAAATCATCGTGGTTTTTACGCTTGTGCTAACCGCTAAAGAATATCCTACCAATTGCCTCGATAATTATGCAGTCAAAAAAGACGATCACCGTAAACTAAAGGCGGCTGAAGTTTTGATGAAGAACACCTCAGAAGAGAGTACACATCACGATGAAAGAGATTGTTTATCATCTGCATCGAGTGGACTTCAAATTTGTCAAAGAAAGACCGGAATCTGATATCCTGCTCGAATGCCATCATCAGCAACCCGGAATATTTTCTACCCATCAGTTTCCTATGAAGCTTGGCAGGATCAGCACAGTCTTTTAGCCGACGATTAAACTGGTGAAGCCATGAAGGCCAGAGCTAATTCTTGCCTATTTATTTCGTTAAGAGCGTGACACCGAACATATAAATATAAATTTATAAACACACAACTGTCATTCTTAGTATTAGATTTGTTTAATATTTTCCCTAAAATATCTAATGTCACTTTGTTTCCTCATAAGCTGCGTTAAAATATGCGCTAAAACAATACACTAACAACAGAGGGTCTTTCTTCAACAGTGTTATCAACTCAAGGAGAGCTATACAGCGCTTGTGTAGTTACCTACAACATTTAAATTCTACTGGTTATTCGTTGTCATTAAGTAAAGGACATTTAATTATATGAGCAAATGAAAATCGTAAATAGAGACTACAGTGGGCCAGTCTATTTTGACCTCCAGATGACGTCACAACTGGCCACTGAACAAAGTGAGCGGAGTCGAAGATACGAGTGTAGCTACCTTTACGTAACTACAGTAGTCGCAAAAAATACACATACTCCCCGCAATAAAACTGCACCCACGCGAAACCGTGGGCTCATTTTTATTGTGTTCCCGCCATAGGAATAGTGGCAGGGGCTAAGGAGTGACGTAGCACACACGTCATAGACATGTTGCATGTTTTTCCACCACAGCAAGCATCAGTGAGCTTCAAAAGCTGGGTGAAGGATGATTAAATTTACACTCTCCTCAGTGCCCGGTTTTGCACTCGCTCATGAACTTTGACGGCTGATAACTCCACAACCACTTGCCACAATGGAACGAAATAGACTTACAATAGAGGAGAAGACTCGTGTCATCACCCTAGTGGAGCAGGGGTGGTCTCTGATACGCGTGGCCGTAGGCCTGAAGGTGACAAGAAGGGTCGTCTACAACCTGAAGAAGGCAGTTGTCAGCGTCCCACCAGGTACCATTCCACCACGAAAAGAGGGCTCTTGAACCAACAAAGAAAGACCAATCCATGAAAAGACAAGGTCTTGAAGCGTGATGTGTTAGGTGAACCATCCATTACTGCCATGGAACTGAAGTACAAGCACCCTGACTATTCCGTTTTATTGTCCAAAAAACCTTAGTGTGTACAATTTTTTGCGGCCACTGTATACCATGGATGCTACGAAATAAATATCCGAGACCGACTGAAAATCATACAGTTAATTCTACTGGCATCCATCTGCATACTCCAGGCTTAACACCATGCACTAATGTGCGACAAATTCCTATTGAGAGACTGGACAAAAACAATAAGCATGCTGGCGGCCGGTATCACTGCTATCACAATAGAATCGTCAATGAAGGTGGTCATCGTGTTCTCCAGTGAAGACAGCATGTCACTAGTGGAGCAGGGGTGGTCTCTGCTCCTGGGTACACACACTAGTGTACAGAACAAACAACAGCGGACCAAGTACGCAACCCTGAGGAAAACCAGACATCACCGCAGCTGATGCACTCAAAAAACCGTCAACAGACACACTCTGCGTTCTTTCAGAAATAGAATCACGAAAAATCGACAGAACCTTACCACCCAGCAACCACAGGTTATAACAGGCTTGTGGCGGCATACTTCTCACCACACTCACATTCTCACTGCCTTTCATGATTGATTCAGCTGTCAGAAAAGGTGGCTGTGTGTCACTCACTATTTATAGTCCGAGATGAAGTGTAGGAAATTTTTCTAATGGAACGCTATTTCAATTTATAATAAATTTGCACTGAGCAAACTATGTGAGTGGGGCAGCCCTTCAAGAAATTCCTGCTGTAGGTATCAGGATAGAGTCGCCTTCTCGTCAGCCATTAGAGCCTATGATGATAGAAAAAAAACTTTGCTACCACGGCTACACATAAAACTAGGACCTATGAAAAAGCTCTATTATATCCTGTCTGGGATTTAAGAGCAAAATCTATCCCTAATAAGAAACGATATGATAAAAGAGGCAGTGTTTATCGGCCCTCACGTTCGTGAGCTTCTTTAAAATAGTGACTTTCAATCAGTACCTCGAGGGAAGGAGACGGCTGCTTGAAAAGTATTCAAGTGAGTGACGAAGACAAAAAAAATCTCAGAAATAAAAGGTTTGAATATTAAAAATTGGTGAAAACACACCGAGGCCGACAAGAACATGAGACGTAACATGTCACTGAAATCCACTTTTTGTACTTATATTTAGACATCTAAATATTAAACTAAGAATATTCAAACCAACAAAAGTGTCGACCTAAAAACATTGATTTTTCGGGATTAGATTCTCATTTTCAGAACTAAGAAACTTAAAATCTAAATACAAGGATGTGAAAGTTTAAAACTAGAAATTTATTTTCACATACTAGCTGGGGACACAGGTGTTGTCGTGTAGGAGAGTAAAAGGCGAATGACTGAGGTAAGCTCGGGGAGGTCCTAATATCAGTGCCGGTAGAGTCGGGCAGTCAGGGAAAGTCGTTGGCGGCAGGGCTGTACAGTCGGGGAAAAAAACACGTCCGTTGCGAATTGCACTGAAAAGAACTACTTCTATCCTCCCGCCGTTGGAGGAAGGAGTGTACTGTCGGGGAAGAAACGTCAGTTGTGAATTGTAGTGAGGGGAACGGCTGCAGTCATTATGTTGAGGCTCGGATTAGTTTTATGGATATAAAGAGATTCTAAAGTTGTTAGTTCTATTGGATTGGAGAAGTCGATAATGGAGAAGTCTTTCCTACTAATGAGATGATTGCTTTGTTCTGCATGAAGACGGGGAGCTGAATCTGAAGGTTTTGCTTGTGGTAAACCTGTTCTACTGGATACACCTAAATGTTGGTCGATGCGGGCTTTGTAATGCTGCCCAGTGCTGGCCACATACGAAGATTGGCAACTTCTGCAATTGTAAATGGAGACAACATCGGACAGCGAAGGTGTGTGTGTGGGGGGGGGGCTTGTTCTTAAATTTAAAATATATTCCTATGGTAAACGTGTTTCTAGAAGAGAACCTAAAGTTTATATGCGGATAGGCTTCGGATAGGAAAGTTTTCAGAGAATTAACTGTAGCGACGGCGATTCTTCTTATTACGAGAGAGAGTGGAAATAGACTAATTTACGAACTGTAGGTTTAGTAATGCCGTGATCGAATAGTTTGTCAAGAAACAGCTTGTAATAATAGTCCAATAGATGGTGCGGATAACCATTATTCTTGAAGAAAGTTCGAAGAAAATCTATTTCGTTTGAGATTGCTATATAAGTGGAAGATAAGTAATATGCCCTGAACAGTAAAGTTTTGATTGCATTTATTTTTATTTGGTCAGAGCAGTGGCTGAAGAAGCTAGTTCCGAGACCCGAAAAGATTGGTATCCTGTAGATTCTAGTGGTTAGTGTTGAGTCTTCATTTGTGACCAGGATATCTAGAAATGCTATGGAGTTATTTGATGGGTTTTCGGCCGTGAGCTTTATGTTGGGATGTTAACTGTTTTAATATTGTAGAAATCGCTCTGAATCGGTTGGGTTTTGAAAATGAGGAAAGTGTCGTCTACGTAGCGTTTGTAGTCAATAAGTTTAAAATTAATTAATTCATTCATTAATTTTAATTTCATTAATTCATTCTTTAATCCATTCGACTTGAATTCATCTCGGTTGTTCTGGAATATGGTTGATGAACTTAGCCTTGTTGGCCGTATTCCAGAACGACCCACCTATTATTTAGAAACTACCTATTAGAACTCTCCGAACGCTGCCTACTCCACAATGCTCCTGATAGGCTTTATATTTCTGTTTCTTCTAAAATTAGGTTTCCCGTCAATAAATCAATATCCACAACTGTTTTCGATAGGTATGGGCAACAGGGTGTTTCTATCTTTAGAAAATATGAAAAATTCTGTAGGAAATTTGAAAAATCAAAATCAGATCTTAACTTTTTGAACTGCTGTAAAGCTTATCAGGTCATCCCAAAGTCCTCCGCTTCCGCCTGTACAGACAGTTACTTCAAAATACCCAACTGTATAAATCATGGTAGGAAAAACTTCCGGACCTTGAAATTCAAACCCAACAGAGTAATATTACCAAACACGTAAATTCAGCCGAGTACTATCTATCTCAAATTATAAATAGTAATTCTTTTCTTGATCGTCTCAGCATCATTCATTTCGTGCAGCGTAATAACAAAAAATTTGTAGATACAGTGAAATCCACCCACAGTAGGAAATGACATACATTAGGCGCATCTTCTAGCCTAACCTCATGCAATCCCGACAAGGTCATTTTTAACTATTCCAACGTACCTCTTCAGCCACGCCTCAAATTTCTGTTGTTTTTCGGTCTAGAATTGTGACTACCTATTTTCAAACCTGATTATTATAGACATTTTATAAGTTTTGAGAATCTAACCGCCAGATTGAGATCCCAACCGCTTAATCCTAAATTTTCATTTGCACATGTAAAGGACAAATCAAAGAAACTTGCAACTATGTTTACACTTCATACAGTAAACTGAAAACGTTTTCTCAATTATTTTCTAAATCCGATTTGGCTCTTTTATCAAATTTTAGTAGGGAGAATTCTGTTGTAGTCTGTAAACCGGACATGGGCAGGGGAGGGGTTATTTTAAATAGGAACGAATACAACCAAAAAATGAATACAATTTTAACTGACTCAACAAAGTTTTCCTTATATGAAAAACATAAAGATCTTTCAAAACTGACCCTCAAATTCATCGATAAAATCCATAGATTCCTGAAAAAAATGTTGGGCCGAAGCATTACCTCAAAATCAAGCTACTGCTCCCTTTACAACTCTGGTGCTTCTCTTGGAATCGTGTACGGTCTCCTTAATGTGCACAAAACCAATATCCCATTACGACCAATATTAACCGCATATATTACTCCATCCTATCGAATAGCAAAATTCCTTGCCCCACTTCTTGAACATTTTGCAACGAATAAATATACCATGCGCAATTCATACGAATTTAAAGACAGCATCAATAATCTTCAGCAGCCACCTAACGCATACATATCTAGTTTCGAAATCACCTCCCTGTTTACCAATATACCCCTAGACGAAACCATAGATATTATACGTAGCAAAATCTTTGATAACACTGACTCATTCCACAGCATGGACCAGCCCACCTTAACAGTTTTCTTAATTTTGCCAATGAAGATTCATTTTTCCTTTTCAACAGTAGGCTATACCAACAAATTGAAGGAGTCTCTATGGGCTCCCCACTCGGTCCCTCACCAGCTAACATATTTTTATGTCATCACGAAGCAACATGGCTTGAAGAATGCCCGAGTAATTTTAAACCCATTCGATCACTACAAACGCTACGTAGACGACACTTTCCTCATTTTCGAAAAAAACAAACCGATTCAGACCGATTTGTACAATATTTAAACAGTAAACATCCCAACATAAAGTTCTCGGCCGAAAACCAATCAAATAATTCCATAGCATTTCAAGATATCCTAGTCACAAATGAGGACTCAACACTAACCACTAGAATCTACAGGAAACCAGCCTTTTCGGGTCTCGGAACCAGCTTCTTCAGCCACTGCTATGACCAAATAAAAATAAATGCAATCAAAACTTTACTGTTCAGGGCATATCACTTATCTTCCACTTACATAGCATTTTCAAACGAAATAGACTTTCTTCGAACTTTCTTTGTGAATAATGGTTATCCGCACCATCTATAGGACTATTATTGCAAGCTGTTTCTTGACAATTTATTCGATCACGGCATTACTAAACCTACAGTTCGTAAATTAGACTTTTTCCACTCTCTCTCGTACTAAGAAGAACCACCGTCGCTACAGTTAATTCTCTGAAAACTTTCCTCTCCGAAGCCTATCCCCATATAAACTTTAGGTTCTCTTTTAGAAACACATTTACCATAGGATCCTATTTTAAATATAAGGACAACCCCCCCCCCACACCTTTGCTGTCCGGTGTTGTCTGCAGGTACAATTGAAAATGTTGCCAAGAGTCGTATGTGGGCAGCACTGGACAGCATTACAAAGCCCGCATCGACCTACATTTAGGTGTATCCAGTAGAACAGGCTTACCACCAGCAAAACCTTCACATTCAGCTCTCCGTCTTCATGCAGAACAAAACAACCACCCCATTAGTAGGAAAGACTTCTCCATTATCGACTTCTCCAATAAAATAGAACTCACAACTTTAGAATCTCTTTATATCCATAAAACTAATTCGAGCCTCAACATAATGACTTCAGCCGTTCCCCTCACTACAATTCACAACTGACGATTCTTCCCGGACTGTACACTCCTTCCGCCAACAGTGAGAAGATTGAAGCAGTTCTTCTCACTACAATTCGCAACGGACGTTCTTTCCCCCAACTGTACAGCCCTGCCGCCAACGACGTTCCCTGACTGCCCGACTGTACCGGCAATGATATTAGGACCTCCCCGAGCTTACTTCAGTCATTCACCTTATAGACTCACATACGATAACACCTATGTCCGCAGCTAGTATATGAAAATAAATTTCTAGTTTTAAACTTTCACATCTTTGTATTTAGATTTTAAGTTTCTTAGTTCTGAAGATGGGAATCTAATCCCGAAACGTCAATGTATTTAGGTCGACACTTTTGTTAGTTTATTTAGACATCTTTCCAGCAAACTTTTGACAGCTAGTGATGAACACAGATAAAAATTTTTCGCTTAAAACAAGATAACACATATTGCAGGTTGTCATAAAATGCTCAGTTATTAAATGCCTGGTAACTTTCAACCTACAGCTAAGAAGCAATATCTAAAGTGATTATCGATTCAGAACACAAAAAATACATAAAAATGAACGAATCTCAGTTAAGAAACAAAGAACATTTTATATATTATTGCCCACAATTATATCGATTCTTTTTTTTTTCTTTCCATTCACTTGGGGAAACAGCCGGGATTTTTTTTGTTTTCGTGAAATAAATCCTGGTCTTTTTACATGAAATGTAGATAAATAAAACAACAACTGAACAAGAGCAGAACTTCAAACGCTTTCGCAATGTTGGGCACCATGAACTTAGTGTGTTCACCGGTAGCCGGTTAGCGTCGCTTCGATCAGAAACTGCGCTACACTCACCCTCTGTGCTATTCGTTGCACGACGCCACGTTCGTATCGAGATACGTTTTTTTCAGATTTGCTCCTATCTCAAGACTTCACTGTGGATGGTTTCGAAAACCTACTGTATTTCTTTACGCTATCATACTATAACCTGGCATATTAAATACAATTACCGCATCGTATTCTGTATTTCAGGGTAACCGGTGGGGACATAATGGGCCAAATGCTGTCACGAATACACTAAAAAGACTAAAATGCAATCGCACTACAGGTAAGTTCTCCTAACCGCGAGTTACCACTATACAAAAAAGTTACAAACCCGAAATTTTGAAAAGTGGTTTTTAGAAAAAACAGACCTGCCCTCCCCTAACCTACCCAAAGTTATGAACGAATTTAGTCCAACTTACCCGAAATTAGTTCGGGTTCCCCGACAGTGCGGCCTAAAGAGAGCGAAAACGGACCAATGCGGACAAAACGTAAATTCTAGTACAGGGTAAGGTTACCTGAGTGTAAATTACTGCAGGACAATACGATGGTCGACTGACAGTATAACCGATTAACCGACGTATGGCCAACAATTTAAATTTAGCATGTCAGAACCAATGTAGACTATGCTGAACGCTAATTTTCAAGATTTTTAAAAATACATTTTAACAAAATTTCTGTAAGACAATTCCCGCTCAGTTTCGTGACTTGCAAACTACAGTGTGGCGTCTGGCTTGCTTGTCTCAGCAATAATTGTGTTGATTGCGTTCTCACTGACTTACATAATTTCTTGGTAACCTTTAATCATTGTATCCCCAAGTTATACGATGGTTTCAATAGCAGTGGTCACGCTATTAAAGAGGGCAGCGTAGTAGCTATATTCTATACAAATGAAATGCGGTGCATAAAATTTAAAAATTCTATCCAAGTCTAACAAAAACTGTCTCGTAAATTGCTTGGTCGCCCACTAAATAACCTAGTTTTACCTTGAAATAATGTTTCATCATAAAATTATTTAGGCATTGTTGGGTAAGGATCACTTTCAGTTTTCACTAAGCACCTATTTTTCGATTCTTCACACGATGCGGTAGGGCACAGTGCCGTAGTCTGATTTGCTTAAGGTAGATTTATTATATCTTGTAGGTTTAATTGTGTTTTTATTTTATTTGAGAAATTATACGTATTAGCTGAATGAAGCGTTTTCCTCTGATACTGCTGAACATCATAAAACAAATTATAGTTATATAATGGAATTCATAGCAACATCTAATTACCATAGCAAGTTACAAGATGTTTTACAAGTTTCGACATGAGTAGCGAAGGCTACTCAAATACTATAGAACGTACTTGGATTACATGAAGCGCATGGCAGATTAGCAGAGACGGCAAGCGAGGGATAGTACAAAGGCAGAGATTGAAGAAATTAAGTCATGTTTTTGATAGAAGGACGATTAGTCGGAGATCAAATTCTCAGTATAAATGAGCAGACTAGTTCAGTAATTATAATGATAATTTGACATTCAAGCCAGCTGGGTACATTTGCGTCGATATCAACAAATGCATCAAAAAGAAAAAAAGACGCTGTCATAATAGTAGGTTGAAGACCGGGTCTTGCGCCATTTTCTGCACGGCAGGCGTTTGTGCCACTTTTTGCACGCCCGGCGTTTGTGTCATTTTTTGCACGGTCATGTGGTTTTCGTAACACTTCTGCGTGGCCGACATTTGCAACACTTTTTTTTCGTTTCGCCAGCAGGACCGCGTTTGACCTTGAGTAACAATGATATAAATACCGGCCTGAATATGCATGACTAAATGTTGCTTCTTTTTTTCTGTGTTACAGGATACTTCGTTAGGAGATTGTATTTTTCAGTAGTTTCTTTTTATACGAAAACGATTCAGGGTCGTACAGTTTTTCTCTTTGTACTATATATCCCTCCTTTTTGTGATTCTAATGGCAGATGGGCGTCACTTCAGGGTATTTTTCCTTTAAAACCAAAGCACTTTCGTCCTACCTGCTCCATCCTGTTTCCGCCATATGCTGGTCCTAGGAAATTGATAGTTTATGTATTTTTTAAGCATCTATTTTATCAGAAAGCGATCCAAGGAGTAAATTTTGTATTTTCACTCTCCTCTATGACAAACGTAACAGGCTGGCCTCAGTGATGGTAGAAAGCATAACGCTCAACACTAACAGAACGAGATGAATATGATTAGACATTTATGTTTGAATATATTCGTTGATTTTTCGTGTTTTTGTTATATTATTAATTTCTGTTCGATGAATGTTAGAGTCTAGAACAATGCAGGGCACCATCGGTGAGACATATTTGCGATTTAGGTCGTATAAGAGAATAAACGCACATAAAAAGTCTCCTTATGCCGTTTTGTAAGAAGAAGAGAAACAAATAATGCTCAGTCCCCTAAGGTAGTTGGAAGAAGGACCGGTTAGGGTTAGGTCCCTTGGTTATAACGGAAATTAGTTTTGAATTGAGGGCTCTCTGTTATTGAAAAGAAAAAAAGTTCCATCACCTTGAATCGTTTTCTTCTAACAAAAAATAAACAGATGGAAAATAAATAAAGGTTCCATCTCTTAAAAATTCGATTCGATATCTAAGAGAAAATTGTAGAGATCGGCATCAGCGATTATGGAACGACGTTATGATGGCAGAATCGATGGTACGATGGCCATCGCCATCGCGTTTACGATGGAGAATGCAATACCATCGCCATCGGAAACAAAAATAGTCACTTTTCTTCTGCGATGACCTACGATGAAATAACCATCGGTGATGACCATCGTTGGGCGTCACAATTGGCGATCTGCCTGTCTTAATCACTGCTGAAACCAGTAATTCTTCACCTTCCGGTCCTAGACGCACCTTCATAAATTTCAGGAGGGCCAACTGGGAGGAATTAACAATAGAGTGTGAGGAACTCATCGCTTCTCTCCCACTCCCTTCCTCCTGTAGCGGCGGACTGAAGGCTCTCAATCGTGCTGTTACATCAGCTGCCAAGCATCACATACCAGCCGGCCACCGTAGGGAATACATCCCTCTGCTCACTCGAGCAGCCAATGATGCTATCACCCGCGGTGACCATCTCCGCACCACTACCTCCCAAGACCCTGCCCTTCCTCAGTTGCACTATACAGTAAAGCTGATCGCCTCATCCGCAGCGCTGCCCGGAAGGCCTGGAAACAGACCATCCAGGATTGTGACCCTAAGAGCAATCCCAACAAATTTTAGTCCCTCCTCCGCTCTTTGTCATGCAAGTGGTCTTTTTCAGTTCCTCCCAACCAGCCGATTTCATTTGGAAATCATACGTTTAGCCGTAACGGCGACCTTGCCAGGGGCTTTTACAAGCAATTTACTGCCTCTTATCCTCCTGTTCTCGCCACTTCACCCAGACGAACCAGACGCGTCCTCCGAAAGCGTCATTTCATTGTCATAGTTTCACCCCTTTCACACCCTCTCAGGTTCGAGAGGCCATTGACGCCTCTGAGACTTCTACAGCTATTGGCCCAGACCAGTTATCTCTCTGTCATTTCAAGCACCTCGGCCCTTGAGGTCTCCTCTATCTAACCAGATTATACAATCTCCCTCTTGCTCACGCCGACATCCCCGCTCTTTGGGAATTAGCGAACATAATCGCCATTATAAAACCATCCAAACCTGCGGACAATAGGAACTCCTACCCCTTTCCTTCCAAGCATCCAATGGCATGAACAAGCCGAAACCCCCTGACCGCACGGTGGTTTTGCTGATTGATTTCACTGTTCTCACCGAAGGCCTCCTCTCCTCGGTTTCTAACACCACGCTCCATCATAATATTGTCAGATGGCTCGCGGCTTACCTCAGGGGCCGCGCAGCCTGCTGCCTCTATAACGGCTTTCGTTCTTAATTCCGTGCTATTAAGGCGGGGGTTTCTCAAGGTTCTGTTGTCTCACCTTCCCGTTTCAACCTCTATGGCTCTGATTTCCCCATACCTCGGGACCAGTTCTGTCGGGCTGTTGTGACATCATAACCCGACGACCTCACTCTCGCGGCGTCCCATCGCCACCCTTTCATCTCTACAGCCGTTCTATCAGATCACTCTGACTTGATCAGTAACTAGGCAGCTGCCAAGGGCCTCACCACCTCAGCCTCTAAATCCAACGCAATACTATGAACGACCGACACCCATCAGTCTGGAATTGACCCTCGAATCACTGTTAACAACACTGTCCTACCTCTGGAGCACTTTCGACATCCACTTTACTTTTACACCCCACATCACTTCTGTCGCTGCCTGAGCCTCTAACCGCCTTAGATTGCTCAAAGTCCTAGCTGGCACATGTTGGGGCCAGTGCAAGGAGACCCTGCTTCTCGCATGTAAGACATTTAACCGACCCCTCTTCACATACGAGACCCCTTTCTGGTAACCTGGAGCTCGCCTTTCCGTGATTCAGACGCTGCAGACAATTCAAAACTCCGCTCTCCGTTCTGCGGCCGGTTGCCTTCGCATGGCATCCAGCGATCATCGCCATTCAGAGTCCAAATTCCTAAGGGTCGACCGATCTCTCGGCTATCAGTGCCGCCAATACGTCATCTCAGCTCTTCGTCCCGAGCACCCAGCCCTCGCTGTCGTCACTGCACAGGTCGATCGTCGACGCATCCACCAAAACCAGGCTACAAGATTACACTCTGACGTCACCACTGGCTAATAGAATACATCATGCCATCTGTAGAGTACCGTGCAGCTATCTCCTTCTTCCATCGTTCTGCCGTCTGAGCTTCACTAGACCGTCTCTCTGTAAGCGGGGTTTTGTGCACCGTTCCACCTGAGATCTCGCCTGAGGAGACCGCTCTGCCACGGGCGGCCCGCTCTACCCTATTGCAACTACGTACAGGCTTTTGTTCTGCCCTGATGTCTCACCGCAACAGGGTCGGACAAGCAGACTCAGACTCCTGACCTGAATGCCGCAACGGCCCTCACACTGTGAACCACCTATTCGAATGTCCTGCCCATCCTACCCCTTTCCTTCCCACCTCTCTATGGGACAATCCTTTATATGCACTTGACTTCCTGTGCTCTCTTCCTTCCTTTTCATCCTGCCGCCACATACTCGACCCCCTCTGGAGCCTTTTCTTGCGTAATAGCAACATGTACCATCGCATTGACACATTTTGAATATACAGAGATCTCAAACCACAAACATCGAATAAAAGCAGCATCTCTTGTAGCCTAGGCCTGTGTACGATTTTCACACGAGCGATACTATTCCTGCCCGATAAAAGATGAGAAATGTAAGCTGCGCCCAGATTTACTACATTTACAATGTCGTAAAATTTACCAGGTTGTACCTTATAACGACGATACAAGGCAGTATTCCATCTGCCTGGTGACTGGAAGTTTCAGATCACTACTGCAACCAATAAACGGTCGCTTTCCGTCTTCTTCTTCGGGGAACAACTAATAGTGTAGGTTTGCATCTTCCATTCAACGAACAACCAATCCGCAGGCGGATTATATCAGCGTTCAGTTTTAGTTTACACGTTGAGACTCTACTGTTGTAACCACTTACAGTTTTTCCAAGGTCTAATAAATGTATAACATACTTTACAAGATTCTCTAGCTTGTCTTCTCTATTTTTTGCGAATGAAAAAAGTTTTTATACAACCGCGTATAGTAATTCGAGGTACTAGATCAATGAGTTACAACACGTGAGTAGCTTGAAAAAAATGGCCAGAGTCACAATACAGTTAGTAGAGATACAAGCTAAACTAGCGACTTTCAATATTGCAAGTAGCTAGATAAATATGGGCCCTGGTTTTTAGGGTCAGTTAACGCCTGCTTGGGCTAGACATTGTTAGCTCTATGAAACGTATTAAAATAACCTTTGTAACTCACTCTTTGTTTTAATGTTACTGAAAAATAAATATTTCAAACTCGTATGGCTGTTTTCTGTAGTTTTGGCCTTATTTCAACGGTATCGGAAGTAAAACCGATGACTATGCCCATCGTACACCATCGCCGATGGGATGTTTTGCCATTTCATCGGTTCAGTGCTTCATCATAATACTACCGCCAATGGAGAAAATTGCCATCGGCGATTGTGCGGCACAATTCCATCGGACCATCGTTTGATTGCCATCGCCGATGGATTTGCTGCGATGTTCCATCGCGAAATCGTAGTTTATCCGATGGCGATGGTCCTTACACCATCGCCATCGTATAATCGGTGATAGCCATCGCGCTAGGCTCTGAAAAATTAAATTTTTAATCGCATTTATCTCTAAACTCGAAAATTGTACAGTAGGTATTGGTACATTACTTAGTTACTCAAAGTCATACTTGGCCCTGCTAGCTGCACGAAATCGTCGTAAATGGCGATACAAAAGTGGCGCAGTCGCCGGGTGCAAAAAGTGGCACAAATACCGGCCGTGCGGAAAATGGCACAAACACCGGTCTTACACATACCGGAAATAGCCGGACAGAATAGGATGGAAGTAAATTAGAAATGATTCATACTGTCCTACTGGTACGGCAATCTCATCTATGTTGATCGATGGTCGATTATTGGCTATGTACAGTGATGGTGTAACCTTAATATTCACATCTGTATGGTAAATCGGTGCTTTTATTTAGAAAACTCATCACGAGAGGAAAGTTGTTTCGTGCTGTCTTAATGCCACCTAAAGGAAGACTGAGGCAAGTCGGTTAGTGGGAGGTTGGTTTGGAAAGGTCGTCTCAAATCAAATGCTGACATAAGCTATTTTTGACTGCTTCTGATTCAAAATAAGCTGTGACAAATTCCGAAATTATTTGTGAAAAACATTCGACAATAACTCAGGAGGTAGTTGGTCGTCATGTTTAAACAGGATTGGGTTAGAAAGTCATTCGTAAAAAAATAAATACATCGATAATTCGTTCATAAAATGTTACATACATGTTCTTAAGGTATATTGCCTTTTCGCTAAATGCCTGGCTAATAAATAGAGGAATACTTTACGTATTCGATTGTACAAACAAAAAGCTTTTCTTTACAGGAACAAACATAGCAAAATTTGCGAAGGCAATTACCGGGCAAAGTGTAGGATTCATTATTGACAAAATAATCGCAAGAATTCTATATAAAAAAAAATTAAGTGTATTTCGATGAAAGTTCACAAAATATTTTAAGTATATACTGTGCCAATAACATTCATTTTGACAGGAGCGGGTAGAAGCGAAAAAGCAAAGCATAAAACCACAACCTAACCCAGTGAAAGTCGGCTTGTGTTAGGGTGTAACTGTATAGCTTGTGCCTACTTGGGTATAAAATGAATGCCATTGACACTTTACTTCATAGTTCTTTGAGGCGCTCATTATCTTACGTTTAGTATTTTTTTTTAAGTAGAAGTCTTCCCATCATTCTTTATCAATATTTGGGGAGCCCGGCCTCTACATTTTGTAAGGTGTACAACAATGAAAGGCATTGGTTGCATTCTTTTGTCCTTGCCGTCAAGCTTTTGGGAAGACGTACACATGTTGCGGCTTATACGCACTCTTTCACTTTGGAAGCTGTTGGATCGGAACTCGTCAGTCCAGTCGGTGTCGTCTGCCCTGGTCCGTTTCGGTCTAGAATTTGTTGCCGCGATGAGCTTCCAGTCGTGTCGGGCGTGCCATCTGTTGATGGCTTTCTGTTGGATTGTCCCTGGCAGTGTTTTGAGCTTCCCGTAGTTGCATAGTACTCAATTGGCAGCACTTCCTGTCCTTTGTACCCTGAAAGTAGAGTTTTGGCAAAAATAATAATGATAATGCTGTTATTCTTTGATGTACAATACATTGAAAGTCTTTTGACCCTGTCTACTTAGGTAGGAAGTTATCTGTTTGGACACTCGAAAACTGTACAGTAGCTAGGTAATGGGCAACATCTTTTCAGACAATCTAAGGAAAATTTGTTTAGGAATGACGTTGAAATCCGATCCTTTTTTTTTTTCTTAACATTAAGATTGAGTACCTTCTGACTTACTATCGAATGTTGCTAACAGATATACGTGAGGAATTTGCAGTAGTTCTTTTATCGGCATTCGGAGCGGTTCTTCCAAACTAACCTCCTACTTATCGTTTTGCATTATGCTTCCTCTAGACAGGATTGCGAAAGCAAGCACCAGCTCTCGCTTAACAGCCATTTTAAGTTCCACTCCAGATGGGAATAAATATAATGGGTTTCTAGAATCGCTGCACATAGGCGAAATTCGTTCATTGTTGAACATTGCTCAATCGGCCGCGCCATTAATGTTTAGCATGAAAACTCTGGATCTTGTTAAAAATTACAGAGGGCCCTTTGGGAACGACGTCGTGGCGGTCCTTGCCCATGAAGGGTAATTTACAAGAAAACTCACTGTGCGACTACAGTGTCTTCCCCGTGTCCAGCTTCTACGAATACATTTATTATGTGGCGCACAAACTATTTAAAACCATGGAGGAAGGAGAAAATATCGACAAACCAATCGAAGAGGTAAGTTGCCCCTTTGTGTGTGTGTCACGTTGGACTTACGGTACCAGCTAATTTAATAACTTACGTATGGCTGCAAGCTGCTCTGATAATCGAGGTAGACAGAGCAAGAGCAGTAAAGAGAGAAGAATAAGGCTAGAATTTTCGGTTCTGGGATAATTCGTCAAAATAAATTCGTCGAACTTAATTCGCCTAAAATAAGTTTATCTAATGTACAATTCGTCTAAGGAACAATTCATCTAATCGTAATTCGTCTACTGACAAATTCGTCTAATAAACAAGTTACCTAAGCTGTATTAGAGGTTGAATAAAAGAAAGTATTTTCTTATCATACCTACTACTATTAACCAAAAGTAGCTACAATGAAGTTTGAAACTATTCAACAATACAAGGTTAACACAACCTGGTCGAAAAAGAGTCGAATAGAAGAGTTTTAAAAGCTTGTGTTTATTAATGTACATGTGAACTTACCTAAACTATGAACTAACCTAAACTAAGCTAGCATACACTAATCTAACCTAAACTAACCCAAGCAAACAAACCCTAATTAACCTAAATTAACCTGTCCATAAACTTAGCCAACTTAAACTAACATAACCTACACTGACCTTAACTACACTTACCTTAACTAACCTAACCTAATCTAACCTTTACTAACCTAAACGAACGCAACCTAAACTAATCTAACACAAACTTACCTAACCTAATTTAACCTAACTTACACTAACCTAACCTAAACTAAACTAGCCTTACCTAAACTAACTTAAAGTAAGCTAACCTAACCTAAAGTAACATAACCTGAACTAACCTAACCTAATCTAACACAAACTAACCTCACCTAAGCTAACCTAAACTAGACTCACCTTCACTATCCCAACCTAAAGTAACCTAACCCAAACTAAGCTAAATTAACCTAGGTAAATCACATAGTTTTTCTTACTTATATTTACATTTATAAATACGAACTTTTTAAAATCTTTTAGATGACTCCTTGTTGATCAGGGTGTGTTAGCTTTGTATTTTTGAATACTTTCAAAGTTAATGTAGCTACTTTTGGTAAATAGTAGTAGGTATAAAAAGAAAATATTTTGTTTTATTCCACCTTTAATGCAAATTAGATGACTTGTTCCTTAGACAAACTTGAGATTAGACGAATTGTGATTAGATGAATTGTTCCTTAGACGAATTTTCCATTAGATAAACTTGTTTTAGACGAAATGAGTTAGTTTAATTTGCTTAGATGAAATGAGTTAGACGAATTTACCGGCACCCAGAATTTTCAAGCATTATAATATGTATTTCAACTTCTCACCGACGATGGGATGGGCCATCCGCCAGATGGTTAGGTAATTACGTAGGTGCATCCACACTCTAAAAATCCTTAACTTTAAAGGAAGAAACTCCGTAAATGCTGCTTGGAAAATCTGTATTTTGACCTTCTTCAGCGGCTATGACCTTGCTTACTTCCTGTTATACAAGGCTGTTCCCTATAAACTGCCATTTTTCCGACATACCCAGTGGGGTCTCGTTTGCAATTCAATAAGTATATTTTGAAAAGGAATATACTAGTTTATGTTGCCATTAGAGCGAGGTCCGGGTGGCGTTATGCAGGGGTGATGCTGCAGTCTGTGACCAGCGGGAAGGCTAATAACGAGTTATCCCCACATTGCACTTAGCCGCTTCTAACAGGTTTATCTGGCATTTTTAGTAGCTATGCGTCCAGTAAGTTTTTGACTTTCACAGTCTCTGTACCGGCGACATTTCGAATGCGACGAGGTATTTTGTTGAATAACTTCGCCCCCTGGACCGTAAAGCTATTGAAATACTTTGGAGCTATTGCATCACCACCAGTTTTGCTTGGAAGTCGCACTTCATAATTAAGACCAATATGGTCTGAGTGTCTGGCCTGGACTCGCCCATTGACGTTGACAGTAATTCCTTTTAGAATTTCTCAAACATATATGATCGTAGGGCGTTCGAATTTCCTTTGAAGTGAGTAAGCCGGTTTTGTGGGGGGTGTTGGAGAGATATGGGTTAAGGCGTCCGTTCATAGACACAATAGTAGATCTACTGTACATGAAACTACGTCTTACTGCATACGGAGAACGGCGGAGGACAGTAGGCAGTAGCACCCGCAGAGCGGTCTGTGGAAGGATGTCCCACGTCGCCGGTGTTGTTTAATATATTTCACCAAGCGGTGGTACGAGAGGGCGAGGAAGGTGGGGGAGGGGCGGTGGGGGTTAGAATGAGGTGGGTTCCTGGGAATGAGTTCCCGGGAGTGGGTCTGTGGGAGCGGTACAACAGTGATGCGATAACAGTGAACATCACTATGTCCCTGTTTGCCGACGACACGACTATAATTGGGGAAAGGAGAGGGATCAGGGGGTGCGGAAGATGAAGGAACTAATGGCGATGTTCGAGGAGCAGAACAACGAAGAGAAGGAAGAAGAAATGGTGTTTGGATCCGAGGAGGGGGGGTGAGAGTATTGGGTAGTTGGATGAACCCGGAAGAGGATGTGAAGAGAAGGACAAGGAGGGCGGGTGCGGTATGGCCAAATGTTCGGGGGCTATTAAAGGGGACCAGGTTCCTCTTCAGAGTAAGGGCGAGAGTGGTGGAGGCATGCGTCGAGGGAGCTCAGCTGTTCGACTGTAGTGCCTGAACTTGGTATGTGCGGGACGTCCGGAAGCTGCAGAGCTGAGTGGGCCGGTGGTACAGACATGTGTGGAGTAATGACAATGTCCCATCACTAAGGCGAATGCAGAGGGAGGGTAAAAATATGCAGGACTTGAGAAATGAGGCTAATATTGATAGCATTAGGTGGAAGGTGGAGAAGAGGGTGCTGCAGCGGAAAGGGCATGTTCTGAGAATGGATAACGGACGACAAACTAAGATGTCAATATTGGGGTGGCTGGAGGACTTGGGGGGAGAGGGGGACTCTGAAGATAAGACTCCGGGAATGAAGAGGAAGACCGTCTTATATTGGAAAAAGTTGTATAGGAAAGCAGGGATAGACTGATGCCAGGCGGGGGTGTTGGCGGCGGATTGGGAGCAGTGGGGGGATTTGTGGGGAGTAAGATGCAGTAGTTGCGAGAATGGGAGAGGGATAGGGGGAACTTGAGGGTGAGAGGAACCAGATGAGACGGGAGGATGTGGAAGACCTGTTGACGTGTAGACACGAGGGGTATAACAAGAAGTGCAAAAGCCGAGCGGGGTTGGCAATACACAGGAAGAGGATACATGGGGTGGGGAGAGGGGCGGGTTTTAGGTGTCGGGGATGCGGTCTGGAGTTCAAGAGCGAGAATAACTTTGTCAATCATTTGCAGTTCCGCCGCCTGCTGCATACAATGATTCAACTTCCCATGTCAAGTTCATTCATTGTATGCAGCAGGCGGCGGAACCGCAAATGTTTATGGGATATGCTGCTTACTGAAGAGCTTTTACGATCTCAAGAAGTCTACCATCGCTTTCTAATAACTAGATGCTCTCGTCCATTGAATTTATCTTCGTCAGCATTCTGAGCTTCTAACTTCTGTTTTGGATTGTTGTGTAAGGTGTTTTCGCCAATCGTAATTTAGATAGAACAAAACTTTGTATAATGTTTGTAAAGTACAACATTGCAAGTTTTGCAATGATGTAACGTTAGTAAATTTGGGCCCTTGCAGATCATCATCCTGACATAAGACCTTGTTACGGTGTATGTAATAGATGAATAGTGATATTTATATAATTAATGAATAAATCAATGAAGACTGTACGAAAGAACGTTCCTACTGTAAATGACTGTTTGATTTTGAATGAATGATCCAGTTGACCGTTCTGGGGAAATAACACATGACAGAATTGTGGCAGAAATAATATAGAAAAAAGCACATAACAAGTTTAACATGCCCCCAAGGGGCGAGCTATTCCCCAACCTACCTAACTAAAAGACTTAGCGATTGGGACTCATACGGCAGCTGGATCAGTAAAACACACGTAAAGATCTCAAAATATATCAGGAAAAGAGCATGGAAATTTAATAAAAAGAGGAAAACACACGAAAGCACGAAATTAATAAGCTGTTTTGGCACTCTTAGCTGCAAATTTTGAATTACCACTGCTGCCAGTTATAATTGAACACTTCTCAAGTACTCCGGAGATATAACTATGTGTAACTTCGACCGCAAATGTTTGAAAGTTTGGATACCATTGGAAACACAAATTAATCAGTCGAAATCGTGCTAGGTGGCAAAAACGGTGCTCTCAGACGGCGAAGATATAATACAATGCATGTAAACAAACATTCTATCATATCGATGCTGTGTTTACGAGAACTCCGGGAAGAAGACCACACTAGCTAAGCAAGTTATAACCATTCATTTCTTAAGACATTCCA
>LQNS02278001.1:10677586-10693281 GCA_001587735.2 Parhyale hawaiensis
ATTCTTAGTGCCGTGCCTATAGCTCACTGGGACTTTGAGCTAGAGGGGAAAAGTATAGGCGAATTTCCCCAAATAGCAGAGGCAAGAGGCGCCTCGCCCCCCAGCGGGGAACGAGAGAACACGAAATGCATGCTTGCTCTATAACCTCACTGCTTTAACTCTTACAATCTACCCTCTACATTCTAAGGACTACCCAGCACCTATCCCAAACTTTGGCTGTGGACCGAGTCTACAGTTTGTTTACATTCTGAGTCCTGAGCTCTGGACACCCTAACCTTCTAAGGCACTTAATCTCGTGACATTGAACAGATGCCTCTACTGCCTTCAACGTCTTTTCGCGTGGAAAAATGTACATTCTCGCACGAATGTTGAACACTACATTTTGTACTTGATATTATATTTTCTAGAGACATTGATTACTGTCCTATGTTTAACGTAGTGGTGCAAATTCTATATTTATATATGTACATATTTTTCTTTTTTTTGTGAATCCATGTTTTCGTAACATTTGCCTCCCTTCCATGAAAAAAAATGTGCGGCTTGACTGAATGAAAAGCTTCGCAATTTTTCCATGTTATGGGACATATGAATGTAGTATATAATAATCCCTTTAGGTACTCATAGCATGAATTTTGCATATAATTAGAAAAAGTATCCCACAACATTGCGGCATTATATCCCAATATCATTATAACGGTGTCATTGTGTGTGAAACTAAAATATAAAATGTATGACCTCCATGAACATAGACATAAACAACAGTTACATGTAATGAAAATATCGCATTTCTTTATAGATATGACCCAAATACAATGAACAATACATCGCAAATCTGAACAACAGGGTTAAAAATGCACTCACACCGCTCCGTGACCCCAACCTTCACACACGTTCTCAGCCCGCTCATGCTCACTGCTCATTGAGACACCACCACACCGCCATGCAGCGCTCCACACCATCACGGGACCGCCCTGTCCTAGCTGTCACGCGCCCTTTGCATCCCTCAGTCACACAAAACCACATACACGGGAATAAATGCAAAGCTTATGGTACCTTATCAAGTATAACACATTATTGTTGAACAAAACCCTTCACGGTATTGAAAGAAATACAAAGATCGACATTTTGGTCAGCGTTATCATTTGCCATTCGAAAGCGTGCCAGTTCAGTAAGCCTCGACAAGATACAGGGTACAACATCTGCAGTAAAGCGTTAAGTTTCACATGAAAATGGAAAAATCGGCAGTACTATATACGTTGCACATATATGAGAGGCTGAGCGTATAATATCCATGACAATCGTGATTCATACATCGATGCAAAATATAAAGGGGCACTCTTTGGCCTCGCAGTAATATGGAAGAATCACTAAGCTTTAGAATGACGTATAATGCCTATATGGTCATTACCTACAAAGTGTTCTTCATGGAGCTAGGATTCCAGATTCAGAGCCGCTATTGAACACATACGACAGTCACGTGCAAGCTTCTGCAAGAATTAACCTAGTCTTACCATTTGAGATACATTCACATCTCAGCCTCAGAAAGCACATCCAAGATGTGAACTTTACAGTGTCGCTTAGCTATAGTCGTATATCTCTGAATTCACCGCATTTCGATTATAACACTACGGTGCGATCGTTTCTATGCGGCGCTATAGGAATATAAATTCATAGGGCGTAGCAATCGGCTAAATTATAGATCGATCAAGACGTTACTTTGACTGGTACAATGAATGAATCTGTCAGCAAGCCACTGTATATATATATATATATATATATATATATATATATATATATATATATATATATATATATATATTTTTTTTTTTTTCAAAACGGAATGACACCTTAAAATTATGATAAAGTGTGCTCACTGAAGTCTGCTACTGAGCACACTCAATTTTTTTGAAACATATGCTCTTCATATAAAGTAAAGGGTCTTGTTTATGTATAACCATATACTTTTGTGCGAATGTAAGGTTATGCTTTTGCTCTAAAAGTATAAGGTTTTGCTTGAAATTTTGATGAATACAGGTAAAAGGATTTCCTTCATATTGTGCAAGTATAAGTGTAGCCTTTTCTTTATTAATACGATCCATTATCTTGTATTCTCACCCCTAGGTCTCTTCAAATTTTCTTTCTTTCGATTTCGTTCCATCTCTCGTTATGTATGACGTAGATTGAATAAAGGTGGAGTTTTTTCTGTATCGTAACAGTTCAAATTTTCTTTCGTTGAAAGTCATGTTGTTAACCGATAACCAATGAAAGATGTTGGTTATATCTAATTGCACATGCCGTACGTCCGCCATTGATTGTACCGCTGATAATATCCGCGTGTCATCAAAGAAACGACGAGGGAACGGCAAAGCTGCATTGGCGCCCCATATCATTTACCACGATGAGGAAGAGTATTGGACCAAGCACAGTACCTTGAGGGACTCCACTGAGTACCGGCTGTCGCTTGGATACTTTATTATTTATAATTACCTCCGCCAAGGAGGTTATGTTTTCATCGTGTTCGTCTGCCTGTCACCAAGATAACTCAAAAAGTTATGAACCAATTTAGACGAAATTTCCAGGGATTGTTTGGTATGTTAGGAGGAACAGATGATTAACTTTTTGTGAAGATATGTCTATCCGTTTGTTTGTCTGCCTCATTTTTTTCAATGTCATAACCCAAAAAGTTTTGGATGGATTTTCATTTTTTATATAACAAGGAGTAAATGATCAAATTTCGGCAATGATCCGTTATTTCGTTCGTTCGTTTGTCACTGTTTTTAATTTTATAATTTTATGCTTGTTAGCACAATAACTCAAAAAAATATTGAATGGATGTTTATGAAATTTAACGCGGTCGTTCGCTATCTTAAGAGACATGCATGATCAAGTTTTGGTGCAGATCGGTTTATTTGTTCGTATGTTTGACCCAAGTTTGTCATAAAGTTTGCTAGCAATATAACTCAAAAGGTTATGAACGGATCTTCATGAAAATTGCACAAGCTGTTATTACTATCAAAAAGTACACGTGATTAGATTTTGGTGTTTATACAAGGAAAATTGTTTCACAGCCAACTTGAAGTTTTTTTCTACCGTTGCCTCGAGGGCTTGGCGGAAGATGCGCTCTCAGAGTGCTCTAGTTACACTCTGGGTTCGGTTTGTCAGGAAAGGTTCGACCCATCTAAGACAATTTCCACAAATGCCCCTGTTGGAGAGCTTGACTAATTGTATTCCATGGTCTACTTTAACGAATGCGTATGCAAAATCTAAATATATGACGTCCACATTTTTACCTTGGCATAGTAGGTCTAGAATAGAGTCGTAGTGCTGAAGCAGCTGCGAAGTGGTAGAACGTTCATGATGAAAGCCATGTTGATTTGATTTAAGCGGGTTATTTCTCTCTAAATGATGTCCTATGTGTTTCCTAAACACCCTATGAAACGTCTTCACTCGGTGGCTTATTAGGGAAACAGGTCTATAGTTAGCTTTGGCCAGGATGTTTCCAGCTTTAGGAATAGGTGAAAAAATTACGTAAATGTAGGTGAGTGGAATTCCTTCCTTATCCATTGATTTTCGCCATATTAGGTATAGGGGTAAGAGGCGATGCCCTAGGCGGTTTCCTAGGGCACTTAATGTCAAATTTTAAAAATCCAACATAGTGGTAGCAAAAATAAAAGAAAAAACGTACGTAGAAAGAAGTTTACTAGACTTGCTAGAAAAAGAATAATCTTGGTATGCCTAAGAATGGGATGGGAGTTGATGGAATTTAGTAAAGCGTGGATGGAATTTAGTATCTCCAGGATACTTACATTATAGAGGAAAAAGCGGGAATTTGAAGACAATAAAAAACGATCTCTCAGCGAGGTGACTAATTCGATTCCTATCTTTTACAAGTGCACAAGAAATTAGTGAAGTAGGAAGATATATGACGTAAAGCTGGTTGAGGTTTGGTCATTAATAAGGATTTAGATGGTTTATCTAAATAAGAAGACTAGGTACACTAAGATAATAACGTGCAGTTTGTGGGTTGCTAGCTCTGTCGCTTGGTTGGTTGGCACCTTTCTCCTCCACGATGTTAAGGATTAAGATAGTAGAAAATTCATCTGCTGAATAACAAGATAAGGTGACAGTAAATTCGACTCCTTAGTTATTATAGTTATGTACTACTGCGTCTGGAATATGTTCGAGCAAATGCGTTTTTCTGAAGTCAGCATATCGCTGCGAAAAGTAGTTAGGTTTGAATTTCTTTGCGACAGTTGAAAGTTCACGGTGTGTGGAAACTAAAGCACTTTCAGTTTCTATTGCCTTCAAATTTCAAACCTAACGATTCAACTGCTGGTGCTCAGGATGCAGCGCGAATTAAGTACTTAGATGAATTCTTTTGATTCAACCATAACTTATTCGATACTACTGAATCCAAGCAAGCCTGATATTCGCATCTTACTTGCAGGAGAGAAACTACGCTCTCGCAATATCAGGAGAGCACAACTTTCGTTAACGTGAATGGGAGATCAAGACAACAGTGCATATGAAGCATATATTGGAGCAAAACGGGTACCGAAAGCAAGAACGAGTAAAAAGTTACATATTGAAAATATTGCCGGATTGAACCTACGGCTAATTGCACCGTGCACGCTTTCGCTGCAAAAGTTTTCCGTCTAGAGTCGATGCGTACACAGTGATAGATAACAATCACAAGTTTATGCTTGACATTTTGTATATTACATCATGCTTCGATTTTCAATTTGTTTGTTATGTCAACATAGCCAATTACCGGTGTTCCAAAAAGCTCTCGATTGCTTTAAAATTGGTGCGTCATTTTTCGGCTCGGTTCACGTTGATTCTGCGGAGCCAGAACTCACGAAA
Organism: Parhyale hawaiensis; assembly: GCA_001587735.2. Lineage (NCBI taxonomy): Eukaryota > Metazoa > Arthropoda > Malacostraca > Amphipoda > Hyalidae > Parhyale > Parhyale hawaiensis. The sequence continues at coordinate 10,682,450 of LQNS02278001.1, forward strand.
TTATAAGATTTAATGAAGCAGTGATTGTTTTTCAGAATTCTTAACGTCCTATTATTTTGTGTTAAGTGAAAGAATCCTTTTAGAGTAAAATATATGCTGTATGGCCTACTACTGTGATTGCTGTAGATATTTTGCTGTTCAGAGCTTGTTTCAGGTTTCATTATATTAAAATATTGAAATGATAAAATTAAAAAATACCTAATAATAATAAAAGTGATTTTAAAATAACTATAAACGAAGTAAATAAAATATGACATAGTGAAATTTGGCAATAAATAATCATAATCTAATAGAATATTTCGTGTATTTATTTATTTTGTGTTCGCATCCTAATCAAAAGATAGGCGCAAAATAGCTTGGTCAGGTTGCAGATTTTGTAATTAAGTTAAGTTTTCATTGGGATCGATAACCAGGTTCCTTATCCCTTTATCTTAACACAGTTCTTCCTTCAAACACTTCTTGAATTGGAAACAAATATATAGTTGCAGCTTCTGGCGTCTGCTTTTTATACTTTCTTTCTTTGGGGTCACGATGTATCAACGAAGCACTCAGAAAGTGATAATTTTTCATGGACAATAGACAAATATTTCTTCTAGCTTGCTGTCTTTCTTTGACGGAGCAGTTTTTGCTTCATAGACCATTGTTCAGCACTTCAATGAAGCAGCTATTTGAGTTTGAAAGAAGTATCACATTTACGATTCGCTCACATTGCTGATAGGAGTTGCATTCAAGTGTATTGCCAAGGTTTACTCGAAAATTTACTTCTGCCCCTCACTATGGAATACACACGTTTAAGAAGAAGACTGGAGGATGGGGAACGTAAAAAAAGCACGAGACTACTACTACTACACGAACAAAAACGTGCTGCCAAAGGAGGGAAATGACGTGTGTATTCAACACAGTGTCAAGGAAATATTTGAAGTAGCAAGGTTACGAAAAGAAATAATAGCTGCTGATAAGCGTGAGCGGGAAATAGGAAACGACAAGCCAGAGAAGAGAGGACCTAAAGTTGAGAGCCCGACAAAGGATCATTGAAGAAGCAAATCCGAGAAAAGATTCCGCACCGGCCTATATTAAGCAAACATTGATTATTGCGTGAATTTTTGTCACTCACTGGTCCACTAGTTGAATATAATGAGCATAAAAACGTCTAGGCTCCACCAGTGGTCGTTAGAGTGAAATCGTGAAAGTTAATTCGTTGTGTTTCCTGTCAATAAGGACAATTGTATAAAATACGAAACGAGGAGTCTAAGAGAAACGGTGTTGTTGATGGAGACGCGGGATCACAAATAGAGCCACGGTGCGTGCTAACTCTGCACACTAGCAGCTACAAAGCCCAGCCGTACATTAGTACCTATTCTACCCTACTCGTTATTCCTACGATACATCTACAATATGAAAGAGACCGATGTGTATATATCTGTTTGTTCATTTATTTATCCATTTTCTGTTACACTTGAACAAAACAGGCGGAAATTAGCCCACGTTGGAGCCATTGAAAACTGATAGGTAGAAAATAGGTTGCTTTGCAGATGATGGCAAACTGGTGCTCGGTAGACGGTGAACATTTCACGAGTCTAGGTGAAAACGAATTGGTGGAACTCTGACGAGTTTGCAGTTGATAACGAACGTATCTTAATCAGCAACAGTTGAAATTCAAGCAATGAAGATATCGAAGACTTAGTCTAATTTGAACGAGTATTACCTTCTTCATACATCAAATCTACGGCAAAGTATAGGGTGACATTATGTCTGAATGCACTTCTTGCATTGCAAAAGTTGAGTCGCAGCACTGAAGATCCTGTATCTGAAGCTTCATTTAGCCCTCTCATGCATCATGATTCTTAGTTTCTTCCTTCAGAGTATTTCTCTGCATAGTTATTCTGCCAACCTTAATTCAGTGGTCGATGAAATGGCTTTTGAAAGCAGCAAACTGTCGGACATATAGGCCATCCTACCGTATCATTGTTACCAAATCGACCCCCCCCCCCCCAACTCTGAGCTTCGCTGATTGCAGTGAATTTTCTCCATGTCGATCAGAGAGAAAAAAGTTTCGATGTTGAGTAGTTGTGGAGCCGTAAACGCTCACCTCCAGGTGCTTTTAGGTTAGCAGTTGTAATAACGAAAGATGAGTATGATCAATGAAGAACGGCTCATTACAAATTCTTCGCTGTCATATTTTGACAGCGCCGGCCCTCTAGTATGTAGATATTTACCATACGCGGTGATCGGTTCAGCTGAAAGTCTGTTTGCTAAAAAACGAATTTCCAGAAGATGCTAATTTACCAATGCCTTGCAGGTGTTCCCTGATGCTCTCGGCATGCACCTCTCCAACAAACTTACGAAAAATATGCAGGTGGAGCGAGGAAGCCTGGTGGAGAAGTTGGCTTGGAACGTGTGCCCTCTCATCGTTACTTTTTATCCTTTACTTTAGATGTTCAGAATCTGGCGAGATATTCAATTCGCCTTTTGAACAGAAGGGTAGCCGTGTCTGAAATTTGCAATGGAATTCACGGTAACAGATTTTGCTTCAGCATTCTTATGAAACGGTGAATTATTGTTAGAGTTACTGTTTAGCCTTCGCATGATATCGTGAAGCTTCAGACACTAAATTATCACTGAATACTGACGATGGATGGAGGAATTATTTGTTTCCGCTATAAAGATTGCTCACTAATCGATGTGCAACTGCATTAATATATTTTATCCCATTGTGTCAGCAGTGGAACTAACGAATATGTTTTAATGTGTCATCTATTTTGAGAGTAAATGCAGTATTTGTTACTCTTCAGATCTATGAAGCATATTCAGAGACCATGAATGTCATAAGCTTTATCGTAAGCATTCTCTGCTCAGGTGAGTCATATTCACACAGAAATAGTGCATCTGAGATGGTGTGAAAAAATTCTATGGAAGATTTTCAACGTAGGATTAAAAACTAGTAAACATAGACTTCTACTCCATATTGAGCTTCCCAATAATGCTTAAGTAGAGATCTACAAGGGTTTGTAATAATTTGAAACGTATCAGAAAAAAGTTCATCAGTCTCTGGAGCTCTTACTCTTCCAGATCTATGCAAACCAGGCTCAAAACGGTTCCAGTTTTGCTTACCCTAAGTTTACTCCAAAATATCGTCGCCATTGCTGGGAATTTTACCATAAAATGTTCATAACGGAAAGATAAAACATTGCTTTCAAAGTTAAATAGAGAAAAAGAGCTGATTTATCCAGTCTATGACGATCTATTGTTATATAAAAGACATGCAGCAGGAACCAGTGTTACGGACAAACACCGCAAAAGCGTCTCCCATTAGTAACAGTGCTAGTGAGTGCCTAGTGCAGGTTTACTCTGCCAGACTCATTGGTCCAACCTTGTTTCGTCAGTAAAAATATTTCAACTACTGTATTTTATTTTCATTTGATGATCCACTATAATTCGTCTAGTGTTTAATTAATTGTATGATTTCTTTGGCCATAGAGCTCATGAAGATTGGCACCAACCGCATCGGCTAGGATAGTAGTTTCTCACGTCAGGCTGATTTTGCAATGCGGAAGACATATTTCCGTTGTTGTTCACTTAATTACCGTTCCATACTTTGTTTATGATAGTTTAATGTGTTGTTTGGCATTCAGTATTGATTGGTAAACCTGTACATACTACTAAAACTTGTTTAAATAACAAATTCACAAAATTTAACGGCTTAAAGTGTAATATCGTAAATCAACTGTTTATGTCATCCTCTGGATTGTGCAGTATACTGAAATGATTTCGCAATTGTGGTAAAGTCAACCGTCTCATATTGTAGAACAGCTGCTTCTGAATTTGGCTGTATATTCAAATTTGCTATGAAATGCCAAAGAAGTAGCAAATGGAGTTAGTACCCGTAATTGAAAACATTTGCTACATGCGCTTAGCGACTTAATTAGTGCTGATAGCAAAGCTGAAGAGTAAATTAGAGCAGCTAGCAACTATGAAGTGATGTAATTTATGCAACCATGAAGTGATGCAACATAGGAAGCCATGACGTGATGTAACATAGGGATGCATGTAGTGATGTAATAGGTAATCACAAAGTGGTGTAACATACTTAGACAGTCATGTGAAAACATGGTCAACTACGACGTGCAGTATGAGATGGCTCGAGTACTGAACAGTAGTGTCAGCACCAAAATGTCATGTTTTAAGATCATTTTACGGCAGACCTGGTTTTTATTCATGGTTAATCATGCATTTTTAATTCTGGGCTACCAATGTAGTTTAACTTTGAAGTATCACTGTGCTTTTAATTTAATTCTTAAGTAGTACTTAACTTCCATTTTGTTGAGGCTATTGGAATGAACCCTGCCAAAAGCTCTACATATGATACATTAATATATGGAGTGATTGCGTTCAATCCCTCGTTGAAAAAAAAAATCAATTGTATGGAATACTAACATTCGTTACGTTTAATAACTAGTATGTATGTGCCCATTTTTTTTGTACAAAGTTCAAATGTTAATCGAAATTGACTAATTTTCAATTATTTTCAGTGTCTGACGGTATTTCAGTTCTTTCCCGTTAATGTTATACTGTATATTGATGAAAATGGTTTTCCTTCTGTACTAGACCAAGGGTCATGAGACGAAACAGGTTGGAGCACTGCCGAATGCGGCGGACGTACGATGGAGCGGTGAAGTTGAGGGACCAGGCAAATGTAACAAAGTCGGGGAGTAACAACTGTCTACTCCAATTTAAATGTAAATTATGAATACCATATTAAGTTTCCACAGGGCGATGGTCCGTAAAGAAACAGTCAGAGCCTGGCACAATGGCAATCGCCGATTATACGATAGCGATGGTATCGGAAAAAACTACGATGTTATGATGGAACATTGCAAAAATCTATCGGCGATAGCGATGGTCAGATGCTTCGATGGAAATCGTATCAAACAATCGGCGATGGCCATTTTCTCCATCGGCGATGCTGTTATGATGAAGAAATGGTCCGATGAAATGACTGAACATGCCATCGGCGATGGTTTACGATGGGCATCGTCATCGGTTGTACTTCCGATGAAATAAGGCTAAAACTACAAAAAAACAGCCTTACGAGTTTAAAACATTCATTTTCCTTAGTAACATTTAAACAATGAGGGGTGTTGCCGCAGTTCTCAATCTTTACATTGGAGAAGAAGAATTCTTTCCAGATAGACCAGCTGCCGGCCGCTGAACCCTCACAAAATTGCAGTGTCCGTCGCATACACATGCCTTTCTGTTTCTTTCGGTCTTTCTTCTAGTTTCTCATCCAAAACGTTTATTTCGTCTTTCTTCTTCTTTCCCGTCCTTTACAAGTGATACGTATGCTTATGGAACAACCCATGGTGTGCAGTGATATGTTTTAGTGCGACGTATTTTGCGCTGCGTACCAAGTTAGTGGAAGTCATAGAATGGGCTACTAAAAAGATATGTACTGTGTCCCTTGGGAGCCCAGGGGCGTGTTGCAATAAAACGCCGGTGTTACCCTCCCAGTGTTACACGTGTAGCAGTGAATGCGACGTGCGATCTCAGTGCTCCAACAATGCGTTGCGGAATTTCCGGCAAGCTTAATTATTATTATTATTATTAAATAACACCAGACTGGCGACGTGGGAACGGAGAAACTCCAAGAGGTTAACAAACCGCCACGCAACCAGCCCAACGGGTGAAGAAAACAAAAGAATGAAAAAATAAGAAAAAAATATCCGAGATAACAGAAAAGCTCTGTGTATAGATCGCTTAAAGCTGCCAATACCCGCACCAGCAAAGACAGAGCTATCAAGACCATTCCAAACATCCACACACCATGAAAAAAAAAAAAAAGAATGGTAATACTGGCCCGTACGGCATCGTGACGGTTCCAAGACAAACTCATGAAGAGCACCAGTACGCCGAGTATACCTCACCCGAACAATTGGATCCAGAAGAAACTCAGACTGTGGATGACTGGGGCAGTTAGGGATTTTATGCAAAAAACAGACCCCACCAACTCTGCGACGATGCGCCAAATCATAAAGCACAACAGCATCCAGCATGAACGAACATCGACGAACCACTTTGTCAAGCAAACACAGATGGCAATCGGCAGCAGAACCCCAGACTACACAGCAGTACTCCAGAAGAGGAAGGACAAAGCAATTAAAGCAGCAACGTGTCAATTCTACCGAGCCAAACACCCTCCAAGCACGCCTCATAAGATCAGTTTTCTGCGATGCACGCGAGGCAGCCGAACGAATGTGGGGCTCAAACGTCAACTTTGGATCAAAATTGACACCCAAGCTTACCTAGTTATTAACCACAGGAAGTGATGCACCATCCAGTATGAGTGCAGGAAAAGGAGGTGCCACAGTACGCGACCTGGACACGACCATGGCTTTAGTCTTGCCCGCATTTAGCCTCATCCCCCACCTAGAACACCAGGAATCAATCATTTCCAAATCATGCTGAATAGACTCTGAAACCTCTTACCTATCACTAGGCTTATCGCACACAGCCAGCAAGGAAACACCATCAGCGTAACCAACAAGTAAATTATCAACAAGATGAAACAGACCCGCTGTATATACAATAAACAAGAAAGGACTCAGAACACTACCCTGTGGGTCACCAGAAATCAAATCCAAAAACTCACTCCTATTCCCGTAAACAACTACACATTAACGTCTGTCAGATAAAAACTGACTAATTACCGCGAGAACTGAACCACCAATACCCATTAATCTCAGCTTATGGAACAGCCCAAGGTGATTCACGCGATCAAAAGCAGCACTGAAATCAAGCTGTACCAACCTTGCCTCATGACTCTCATCAAGAGCCAGCTGCAACACATGAGAAATGTGAAGCAGAGCATCACAAGTTCCCAAGCCCCTGCGAAAGCCATACTGTGTTGGGGGAAGGACACTCTGCTTTTCAAGAAAACAACCCAATCTCGACCCAACCAACCTCTCATAAATTTCGACAAAACAGGTGTGATCGAGATGGGTCTTTAATCAGAGGTACGGGATGAAACCGAGCCCTTCGGAACAGGCGTCACATGGGCGACACGCCAGCAGGCAACACTCGACGGAATACGGAAGCAAGCGGGGCTGCGAGCACACCAGCCACCCTCCATAGAAAGAAAGGAAACATACCCGATGGATCAGTGCCCCCAGAGGGGCCCAGGCCTAGAAGAAGGCGGTGCACTTCAGAGGATCTGAAAGCAAAACCGGAGAACCTCGGCTCGGGATCACATGCTAAAGGAATGCGCACCCGGTCCCTGCTCTGCTTCCTATCAAAGTAGCGCAACAAAAGGCCCACCTTGGCAGCGGGGTCCGCAACAAATCACCACCAGTGTCAATTAAAGGAGGCACAGAAGAGCTCACACCAAGCATAGCGCTCTTCAAGGTAGACCACCACTTATGTGCGCTAGCAGACGAGGCTAACAACTCCCTGGACCTCAAATTGTGCTCCCTCTCAGCTTCCTCATAAGTAGCCCCAACCCGACGCCGCTGTTCCCTGAAAAGCTGAAACATATACATTTCTGGCGGAGTCTTATTTTAGCTGTGTTTTAGGATATAAAGTCAAGAGAACTACACAAAAGTGCGTCAGATACCAGAATTCAAGCAATATATGACAGTTATATATTTGTAATACTAATATTCGAGTATCATAATCAATGTTTGTAAACAGAGATAGTGTAAGCTAGCTCATAACCCTAAAACTTAGGAGGGCTGCCGTTGGTGTCACCCAGTGTTACCCAACCTGTGTCTTTTTGGAGGACGGTGTAGCACATGTGACACGGAAGGCCTGATTGCAACACGCCACAGGATAGGCAAGTAGCCCAATGGTTAGGTTAATCAGGTTCGCCTTCCTTAGTTATGCAACGCCGACCCAGGGGGAATGTGTATGCTGATCCAGACATTAGCTAGGCCTTAATTAGGACGTCTCTCTTCCGAGCCCACTTTGCTTCTTTCTTGATTTAGTACTCTGCTGGCTATATTCTAACTTGTTCTTCCTCCTCTTTCCCGACTTACAGTTACCTTGTGTGTTGGTTTACCATGGTACGGGAACACATACTACGTGTTTCTTCTTTTTCCTTCCCTTGATTCGCTAGTAGAGATGCGTAGGCAATATAATAGCTGCGTAATCTCTGAGTGTTCTCGATTCTCTAGCTATTTCCGCCAATTCATCAACAGATAATTATTGATAGATTTCATGTGCGGTATTTGCATTCAAGTTAACTTATTCCATTTTATTTTCTACAGAGCACACAATGTTTGCAACCCTATTTTTATTGAGCCCTTCTTGAATAAATAGATGGTACTATATCATTTTGTTGACAATACCCTCATCCTAAATCTCAGTGACACGACCTTGGTAAAGCAACTAATCCAGGCCGTTGATGCCAAGTAGATTAGCGCCTAGAAGAGGGTTACAAACTTTATTTTAATACACTTCCCAGATCTAACAATGTCAATTAATAACATGGACCTGACATTTTGCATCTTTTATCAGCTAGGAATAGCATTACTGGTTTGAAAATTGCACACAGGCCGAGGTTATAAGTGATACTGCGCTTTTATTCGATGTTTGTAGTCTGAAATGTTTGCATTTTTAAAATGCGTTAATGCGATGGTAAATCGCCGATTTTGGAACCCTACGATGGGCATCGCCGACGGTTATTTCATCGTAGGTCATCGCTTATGAAAATTGGCGATTTTTTGGTTCTAAAGCCAATGGAGCGATGGTATTGCTATCATAACATAATCGGAGATGCCGACCTCTGTAAACGGTAAATGATAACTTTTAGCAAAGATAAATTACACTGGAAGCTTATCTTGCTTGGAAAATGATTGTTTCGGAACAAGTTGTGAGTTCACGCAAGTGTCTCACTGGCACTTGATCAGAATCGTATGATTGCACAGGCTGAATAGTATGTGTCGCCTAACCAAGAAGGCAAGAACAATACTACTATTCGAAATAAAATTTATATAAGTACCGTAACTGAAAATTCTTTAGCGACTGGCAACATTTCAGTAATAATTCGGTGGATTAAATTCCTAAATTAAACTGTTTTAAGCAAAGATTTTCCTGGAACACCCTTAAAAAAACACGGGAGCGTTTTATTCTTCGTGAAAGTGAAGCTGTTTCTTAAACCACCAGTCTTCCGACTGAAGTGGTTCAGTGAGGTTGCGTAGCTACGGTGATCTGCACAAGCGTAATAAACTGTGAAGAACATAGAGTCGTAGGCAATAATACAATCGAGCGCAAGTGCTTTGTGAGGAGCCTACAATAAAATCCTACGCGGACAACCGCGAAGCCCTGAGTGCACGTACCGCCAATTAGTTGATTTGACATAGGGTGCAAAAGTAATAACAGAAATAGGAAGTGGAAAAAAGTACAGAGCGTCCTCAGTTTAACAGTGAACGTGGTGAACAGGAATGTAAAAGTGAAGAGAGTGATAACTTGGACTGTAAGTGTTCTGTGTGTCAAGCTGTGAAGCTTAGCAAAACAGTGAGGTGTTCACTGTGTGAGCAGTATGTCTTCCATACCTCCTGCCTAGCGATCAATCAGAGTGCTAAGTATCATTTTCCCATTTGCCCACCTGGACATGGATGTTCAGTGTCAGAAGGATCGTACGTGAACCAAACCTGGGTTTGCGGAAAGTGCAAGAATGCAAGTTCAGCAACAAAAATGAAAATAGTGTCCTTTAGATATGTATTTATCTATTGCGCTAAATATTCAGACTTAACACAGGCTGAAGTGGATATTTTCAACAGGTTACCAGGGAGTTTTAAATGGTATTGCAAGGATTGCCCATACAGTCCCGAAAAAGAAAATAAACGCAGCTCCTCCCATGCTAACGACCCAAGGGCGTGTGAAACTCACATGACAACAAATAAGGTACCACCTCATGGATGAAATGTAAGCGACAACAGTCAGCGTCTCTACCTGGAGAAATAATTCAACTTGAAAGATGAATCTGATAAACAAATACTAAAAGAAATGTAATCTGCAGGTTCTACGCAAAGAACATCTGTAAATACGGGATATCAGGCTAAGGGTGTAACTTTTTCCACCCGAAAAGATGCTCAAGGTTCATGAAATACGGAACCTGCGGCTGCACATACAAAAAAAATTGTGGTTTGTTCCACCCAATTGTTTGTCGAAATTCCTTCCGAAAAGGAGAATGCCTGGATCCTTCATGTTGCGAAATTCACTTGGGTAGTACCATACGTACTACTAGATCTGAACACCATTCGTGGCATCAAAGGGACCACGGGGAAAACACTGGGATACCGTGGCATACACAAAGTCGTTCTCATTCGCAAGCCAACAGGCAAAGAGAAAGATTCTCAGAGCGCGAGAAAACACCGTACAGGAATGATAACAACCCTGGTATTAGCGCACAGAACAAAGCTGACACGAGGGCATCCTTCCAAGATATGAAACATGACATTCAGATGGTTTAAATTTTTTTATTAACAATCTATCAAAAGATGCTGTCAATGAAAACTTACATGAAGAAAGGACAGAAAGGAATTCGGCAGCCGACTTGACACCCACCACATCAGGGAAATCCCGCACAAATGTGAAAAAAAGGTAAAATAAACTACCAAGTCAGCAACCGAAACAATGCAATGACCCAAAAGAAGTTATGAGAAGGCAAATATTAAATAAACTAGTGGACCCGTGCGTGAAGAATTCACGCCATAACCTATACGTTTGCCTAATGCCTCTAGGCCGGTGGGGAATCTCCTCTTCTCTTATTTGCTTCTTAATTTTCTTCTTTTCTTCATTGATCCTTTGTCGTGCTGTCATCCTTAGGTCTTCTATAT
>LQNS02278001.1:10699949-10712754 GCA_001587735.2 Parhyale hawaiensis
AATTTCGGGTCATCCTATTGCAGATGATGATTTTGAAACTCTTGACCATTGTTCTAACATTGACCTAAAATTATTAGAATCAATCTATATCCACAAAAACGCGCCTTCGTTAAATGAGCAGGCCAGTTCCGTGGATCTTTTCATTTGGAAATAGTTATAATGTCTTTGTTTTTCACTTGTTTTCAATACAACGAAGATTTGAGCGATTTAAAATCATATATGTTTGGAAAGTTCTGGAACGTATCACTGTGACTGTGAATGAGCGGATTGTCGCCAGACACTCAGAAAGAATTAGAAGAACTTGTGATATACTCATCCCAAGCAGAGATGGTGGAAAAGCCGTAGCCACAAAATAGTCAAATAGATTTGCTGTACGGGAAGCAAGATTGTTTGACAAAATGTCTCGGCATATTCGAAACGCCACTGATATCAAAATTGTAGAGTTAAAAAATTCCCTGGATTCTCATTCAAGAAAAATACCAGATGAACCAGCGGTCAGCGATAACGTGCACTGTGGAAATACAAGAGCGTAGCGAACCGGTGAAACTTTCACGGCTTGGCGGGGCCTTTCAGACTGGACAATGGAAATACCACAGTAATAAACAAATCAGTACTATATAGGAATATAAGTCACTGTTTTCATTTTTAGGGATAGAAGCCCGGCACAGGAGACAACGGGTATTTTTCTGCAGTACTAATTTATTGCCGTCATTTGTAATGACGTCTGGGGCCACCAGTGTATATATACATGGATATTGCTAGGTAGTTAACACGAGTCGGACACGACACTACGTAGGCAATGCTGCTGGATCGCGGCGGAGCAACGATTTTTAATTTCTTCTCTATTTTTACCGAATAATTTCATGGCTTCTGTGTATTGTATATAGAGTTTACTTTATTTATATTATTTCATCGGAAGGAAAGAAGTTCTTTTTTTTTCTCTGATATTTTAATGTATGCTACGCAAATCTTTTTAAAAGTTGAGCTATCACGGTCTTTAATTACGCATATCGTAACTAATATTTCTTCCAGTGGTATGAAGTTGCTGAAGAAAACAGGACATATATAAAAGACAAAACAATATCGAAAACATTAAGGTATTCATAACTTATAACTGGTTCCATTATTCCGTTCCCCTATACATTATGGGGCGAAGTCAATGAATGAAAAGGTAATTCCAACGACGTATGTAGAAACAAGCAAATATGCCACCTAATTGCAAAGTTTGGAAAAGTATCAATCCAGAAAACTGCACTCATATTTTTCAGACAAGCGGCATAGTGAAACCCTTATATGAGTGCTTCGGCAGCACTTTTAGTGCAATGTTTTGAGAACAATGATTTACTTACAACAGATCAACATGGCAATGTGAACGATCTACCGCATCTCAAACCCCAAGAGCTTTACTTATAGTCTAGAACTACTGTTTCTCGAAAAAAAAGAATAATCTATGTTGATTTTGCCATATCATTTGATAAAGTTGACTAGCGAATATTATTACTAAAGATCTTCGAAATGGGTACCCTTGGATAATGCCTTCTGTGGAACGAGGCATTCCTTACCAACTTTGCATTCAAACTGCCCCCAAGTTACGTTATTTGGTCAATTACTCTTTCTGATCATAATAAAATGCACGTGGCATCAGCGGAAGTTACCGGATCCCCTTTCATTTGCTGACGACGCTCCAGTATTATCACAATACAGTCAGTGGCACAAGTACGGACTGTGCAGTTACGTTTATCAAACGCCTCCCATCGCCGGCTGGCGTATGACAATGTTTTATTGTTCTTTGATGTTTTGATACAGCTTGATTTCATATAACATACTTGAAATGTTTTTAGTTTTCAGGATTTACCGTAGGATGATTTACCTTCAATGAGTGGAGTTCTATTGTGTTGAAAATTATGTAAGTGGTAAATCAATTTGGTGATACATGCAGTACTCTAAGGTCTCGGTGCCATCGAACAACATAACCTTCAACGAAACAAAATTCAAACTGGTATGACTCCTTCCTTACTGAAGCAACGCCCTACGGGACATGACCAAAAACAAATTTAAGTGACCTTTAAGAGGGAATGCAAGATACTGCGACTTTCGAGGACCATGTGGCGAGAGCTTTCCTAGGTCAAGAAATGAAGCGCATGGGTGATTCATACTTTCTCTGTACGAGAGGCAGATATAGTGCTCAGTGCTCACTTTGCGGAAACAACTAGTACTGCCTTGGATGCAATGTAAGGTATTCACCTCTTTAGGTATGGAGCAAGCGAAAAGACTTTAATCGCCTCACCGCAATCTGGAAATCGACTACCAATAAAACTCGAGGCAAATAGTAATAAAAATTATCGCAAAAGACTTGGGCACTTCAAATTTACTCAATTTAACAGAGATTTGAGCGATATGCAATCAAATACAGTACTTTTGCAATTTACTATAGTAAGCATTACGGTGAATGTAAATGAGCGGATTGTTGCCAGGCACTCGCACCGTACTGGTCGCACATGCGAAGTACGTACCTCCACCAAAAATAGAGGCACCTCAATTGCAACGGAATAGTCTACAAGTTTCACAGCTTGGGGAGGAAGGAAAGGGGGGGGGGTGTTGAGAAAAAATCCCTCATTGTATTCCTAAGGTTGACAAGTTTGCAAACTTAATTGACTCATCCTAATGTAATAAAATGCTTCGTGTTTTTTTTATTTACTTCGTGTCCGCTCTTAAGGAAACACACAGATGCGCAAAAAATAGGTGACGTTGTAGATTTTGTTATTGAGTTACGTTTTCGTAAAGATCGATGACCAGCTTGCAAAGATGGTGAAACCCTTTATCTGAATGCACTTCTCTCTTGAAACACTTTTGGAAATAAGGACAATATGTATGCAACTTCTGGTGTCCGATTCTATAATACTTTTTTTCAGGGCACGACGTATAAATTTGGCAGATGATCAACGGGGCGCTTGCGACAGGCAATAGACAGTTATTTCACGGGCAGTAGCAAATTAATTCACCTGGCTTACTGTCTTTCTCTAATAGAGCAGATTCCGCTGCAAAGGCCAAAATTTTATAACTTCAGTGAAAGAGATATTTGAGTATGGAAGGCAGCATCAAGGATACGGTGAACTCACGTTACATAAAGTAATGTTGATAATGATAGCAATATTCATAGCACAATTCAGAATTTTTCGACAACTTAAAAAATACTGCGCCATATCATGTGAAATTTTGACATAAAAATCTTATTTCAACTAGTTACCTATTTCTTATCATAGTTTCCCTATAAACTATCTGATTAAACTTTTATGATGAAATGTATAAATTTGTGTTGGAATTTGGGTGGAAATAAAGAAAGCACAACTTGAAAAAAATTACATTTCCGCGTTACTACATCCAGGTTAGAGAAGAAGAATATCAAAACAAACCGGCGTCGCCATATTAGACAGTTGCTCCCCACCTTGTAACCTCTATATTTGGAAATTAACCCATTTCTTAGCATGGGAAGACAGTGTGGGTTATCTGAATAGGAAAGGGTAAAATAAGCGTAATAAATGAAGAAGGATACACTATATCTGAGATTTATAGGAAGGTTAGCAGATCTAGAAAGGTGGTAACTAACTTTTTGGCACCCAGAAGAATACGGAAAAAAATCTCTTGGCCGCCCTTCAAAATTGAGCCATACAGCCCGCCGCCGACTTCTCCGTGAGGCATCTCGTACAGGAGAGGGGCCAAAAAGCCTGCAAACATCCCTGCAATTAAATGTTAAACCGAGAAGAGTGCGACCGATCATGGGTTCATCTAAGAACTTCAGTTATAAGAAGAGAAAAACTGCACCAGCACTCACGAAAACACACAAGGCAAAATGCGAAGAATGGGTTCGAGAAAGAGTGCAACTGAACAATGAAAATTGGTCAAAAATGTTTTTTCCGGTGAACAAAGTTTAACCTAGACGGAACTGACGGTTCTCAATGCTACTGGCATGATCTTAGAGGTCTTAGAAAGGAGTACAAAATTTTCAGCAAACGGCCTTTTGGTGGCGGATCCCTTATGATCTGGGGAGCATTCTCCATCAAGGGCAAGGCAAATTTGATGATAATGGAAGGTAGACAGAATGCTCAGAAGTACACAGAGGCCTTAGAAACTAGTCTTTTCCTATTTCAAACTGATAAACCTCAGCATGATACGGTGTTCCAGCAAGATAATGCCGCCATTCACTCAGCGAGGTTGACCACAAATTGGCTTAATGCCCATAATATCGCCACTTTAGCTTGGCCTGCTAAGTCACCCGATCTAAACCCAATTAAGAATCTTTGGGGGATACTCTCACGGCATGTTTACGCCAATGGGAGACAATTTCAGGATAAAGAAAGCTTGTGGCAGACCATAAATGAATGCTGGGAGGCTATCCCTGAAGAAATGCACGCTAATTTAATTAATTCTATGAATAACCGATGTGTACAGGTGTTGCAATTACTAGGCGATGCTTGTAAATATTAAGAATTATGATTCTTTGCTTTCATTGTTTTCTTTGTTACAATTTTTTCCATATGTGCTATCTCTATTTCCACCCGATTTGCACCCACAAACTATTTTTATCATGGTAAAATTTTTAAAAGACAAAGAATACAATAATGATTATAAGGAATCGGTAACTAGTTAAAGTAACATTATTCAGTTAAAATTTCAACTATCTTGATGCAGTATTTTTCAACTTATTACAAAATTTCAAAATGTGCTATCATTATTACCACCACTTTATAAGCCGGCTGGAATCGCATTCAAGTTTATTGCAGAGTTTTACTTAAGATTTTACTTTGGAAAACGCACGTTTAATTAAGAAAGAGGATGGGGAACGTCAAAGAAAGACGAGACTACTACAGTCTCAAGAACGAAGACGTGCTGCCAATGAAGCGCCCATGCGACACAGCGAAAAAAAAAAAAAGACTTGAAGCAGAAAGATTAGAGAAGGAATAAGAGATGCTAATAAACATGAGTGGGAAAATGTGGAAACAGTAAGTCAGAAAGGAGAGCAAATATTCCGATCACTGCGTGAATTTTTTCACGCACGGGTCTACTAGTCTACATGATGATTATGCTGTCCCTCCGGTAAGGCTCCTACACGCGCTCAAGTAAACTTGGCAGGTATGCTTGCGCAAGTGAGTTGTAGAAGCAAACATGAGCGTGTGTAAGACCAGACTTGCGTAAGAATTAGACTTGCACAGTGACTTGAGGCGTGATTGAATTTGAATCACGTCCTCAAGCGCAAGTCTGACTTGTGCAAGTCACCGTAGCGTGTGTACCGCACCCGCGCACTTGATATCAAGCCACAGTTGCAAGCTCGGCTAGTTCTGCACAAAATACTTTATACTAGTAGTAGTGCAGGTAGTATTTCAAGTTTTACTATGGTTTTAGAATTACGGTTGGCTATTTAATTTCGAATGACATCTGCCAACCATGGAGCAATCAACGTTGCCCGATCAAAAATTTGTACTGGATCATCGACGATTATTGCGAGTTACCAGAAGAAAATACTAATGTCGAGATCATTTTTTCAAAACCTAGATGTCTTTTCAATCTGACAACTCTGTTTGCAATCACGGCCAGTAGTTAAATAGCCTTCACAAGGTGAAGAGTTGTGTTGTGAAAAATTGCGAATTCAACTGGAGACTTGTGCAAGTATACTTGTCCGTGTGGTGGCTAAGGGCAATATCCAATACTTGATCAAATACTTCTGCAAGCATACATGTCAAGTTTGCATGAGCGTGTGTAGCCGCCTTTAGTTAATTAGTGCGACTGTGACGCATTAATCAGTATTAGTTAGAGAGAAAATTAGAGCATCCATGAGGTATCCTGGATACGACCTGAGAAGGAAGGGCTCTATGTGGGATGGACTTATGTTCAAATGTAAGCTGCTGCTTCTCGCAGGTCTTAAAAAATAATTAGGTGGAAGTTCCACAGTCTGGCTTGGAACATTTTCACCCTGCATATGTAATGTTCGGGCCAGAGGGCATTATCATTGAGGAACAGTGCTTTTGTTCGGTAGAATTTTCACAGGTTCCTTCAGTATTAGATAGGAGAAAATTAGGATGATATGGGTCTGAAACATCAGTGAAGAGCATGGCTTTCGTCCTGTGGGATTTCCACAGGTTCCAGGCAGTGAAACCAGCCGTAAGCGTTTACGTGTATTCTGAAGATAACTCGTTACTAGCCCTCTCGCTCGTCAAGGAATGCACCATCAGCTCATCATGGGAGGCTTGGCGCGCAAAATGTCACCTAATCTTCGGGCGAGAAATTTCCAAAGCAGAAGATGGTTGAATGCACATTATAGGGTGTTGACTTTAACTCGTGATGCAATGCTCTCTTGGGTATGGAAGAATCTTAGGGGCATAGAACAACATGTACTTGAAGACTCAATGTGGATCTCACTTCCTATTCGAGGTACACGGATTTTTTTCAAAATGGTAGCCAGAATACACAACGATTTCTATCTCTGCTTGAATTATGTATATAATGACAAACATGACGTCAAATGTACATTTTTAGGGTCAAGGAATCCAATACAATGAATTATGATGCTGAAAACACAATGGTTTTCTTCATACCAGGCCAGCTGGGGTAAAATGGTATAAAATTCATTAGAATTTTAGTGTCATCACGGTGACTTCAAAACATTTTCTTTTAAAATCTGTGTTTTTTACCTCTATGAATACCTGTGCCTATCAATTTATCTGTCTTATTAAATATACAAAAGTATGTCTACATTTTGTTTCACATTAGTACTTACCCTCCCCTTTCAATACAATAATCTCTATGAAGTACTCATGTAGACATTACAGAATTATAATGTTACTTGGTACACGCGAGAATATGTCAGGCTGGTGCGAAAGAAATATTCGATTAAAAAATAGAAGGCACAAAAATATGTTACATTTGGCGTACGACGGTGCAATGGGCAACATTTAGGTGTTTTGTAGATTCCTCAGTGGTGATGATAGAGTTCTCTATAACAGAAGCTTTCAATTATACGGAATCGTGTTTCCTGTATTTTCTGACATTGCTTTCAAAGTTACATCACTCACCACTTCAAAAGCGAGAAATCCACCTCCTGCAACTTCTTCCATTGAATACATCAACCTCACAAGTGTACTGAGTAGATTTTGCTGCCGCACTTACATCAGCATCTTCATGAAATTCGGCTTGAAAACATTCTCTTACGTGATCGTTATATGGGACATATATGGAGATGATGTTTTTGAAAATAACGTGCAAACGTTAGATAATCCCAAAGAAAATGATACAATTTAACCCCAGAGTTATCTTATAACTCCAAGAAAAGGTTTATAAATTAATATATTCGGTCTGGAAAATTTGTGCTGGAAATCGGACATTACTTCTGCACCAACCTGATATCTTATTTCCAGGTTACGCACAAATGGTTACGCAATGGTTCTACATTCTAGACCTCAATACGCCCCACTGTTTGGCTTGGCCTCCATGAGGCAACAGCATGCGCTGTCATTGTAGACACATAATAGATCAGTGGTTCTTAACCTTTTTACTCCTACGCCCCCCTTAGGGATGTATTTTTTCCTTCGAGCCCCCTTGTGGTTTTTAAGTAAATGTGATATCAAAACAAGGCCAAACGTACCAAATAAGTTCAAACTAGAGCAGTCTGAGAGCGCATACCTCTGCCAAGCGAGACCACGATAACAAAAATTAAATTTTGCTTTGAAACCATGATTTTCCTTGGAACAACACTAAAATCCAATCATATGTGCCTTTGACAGTTCATTGGCCGCAAAAACAAAGTTTACTTCTGTGCCGCAAAAACAAAGTTTATCCCCGTGCCGCGAAAAGAAAGTCATTGCATAATTCGGCAATAACTTCATATTTGCTTTCCCCGCCATATGGAAGGATGATGGTATGACGTGTGTAGCACCAGCCCCGCCAAACACAAAACCCCGCAACGCAATCAGTCTGTGATCTATCAGAGCTCGAGCGGAGTATCATACAGTCGGCGTGCACGTACCGTACGCCGATCCACGGGCCTCTACTTTCCACTTTTTCACTTATTTGGCATCATACCAAAAACCACCACGGCATCACAATGTGTCGGAAGAAGCTTACCGCTGAAGAAATTATTCGGGCCCTCATTCTGATCGAGCAAGGAGTGGCGGTGAAGTGAGTAGCTGTCGAACTAAATGTCAGCCGAGTGTCCCTCTTCAAGATAAAAAAAAATTCAGCTGTCGCACTACCTGCCTGGAACATAAAGCCACGCAAAGTGGGTTGTGGGCGCCAGAGAAAGACAACAGCTAGTTTCTTCACCAACATCTTGTCAGCCCTTGCTGTTGTCTTTCTCTTGTACCAACATCCCACTTTGCGTGGTGGTATGGTCTCAGCAGGGAGTGAGGCAGCCTATTTTTTAAGCTTGATGAGGGACACTCGGCTGACATTCTGTTCGACAGCTACGCGGTTCATCGGCACTTCTTGCCCGATTAGGGTAGGAGACCGCGTCTTTTCTTCAATGGTTAGCTTCTCCTGACCCATTGCGATGCAGTGGTGGTTTCTTGTTTGGTGCCAAAATAAGTAAAAAGGTTAGGAAAGTAGAGGCCCGTCGACCAGCGCAGCGTACGTGTAGTCGTGTACTCAGCTCGAGCTCCGATAGATCACAGTCGGATTGTGTTGCGGATATTTGCGTGTGTCGCTGAGGTGGAGCAACACACGTCATACCACCCTTCTCTCATATGGCGGGCAATGCGAAAACAAAATTATATATTATACTATACTATAATATATTATACTATATTATTATACTATAACTTTATTTTTGCGGCACAGGGATAAACCCAGTAAAAATCTTTTGTTGATTCTACGTACATATCAGGTCGTTTGCCAACGTGTCGACGTGCTATGCACGTTGATATATGGACTACAGATAACATTGTTAGCTCGTTGGGACCAGCTCGTTATAACCCAACCTTCACAGGTACTTGACATTGTCAGTTCAGCTCCAGATAACGTTGTTAGCATGCTGTATCACAACGTGCTGGGCATGTCCTTAGCGCGTCGCATCATAACGTGCTAGGGATATATCCAGAACGCTCTGTCCCAACGTACTAGGGGACCGCCCAGCACAAGGTGCTAAGGACGTGCCCAGCACATTGTGATACGATGTGCTAACAACGCTATCTGGTGTCCACAAATCAACGTACATACCACGTCGAGCCACATTTCACGACGTTGATTCATGTTAGCGGGGAACTTTGTTTTTGTATCAATTGTGTTAACAGATTCTACAATTTTCTTGAAGATCCGTTCATAACTTTTTGAGTTATGCTGCTAACAAACATTATGATATACACACAAATGGACCAAGCAATCTGAACCGAAATTTTATCATGTCTTAACATTACAAACAGCTCCTGTATATTTCATAAAGATCCCTTCAAAACTTTTTGAGTTGCTGTACTAACAAGCAGAAAAAAAAATCAAACAGAGGGACAAACAACCGAACAAAAAGATTATCACTAAAATTGGCTAATTTGGTCATTTACTCTTCGTAACGCCGATGCCACAGTCAAAAGGACGAGTACAGCCATATTTTCGTAGGAACATTATGTCGAACTCTTGCAAACACAGTTTTGATAGTGCCTAGAAATGGTGTAAAAATGCTTGCCGTCAGTTCAGGTAACTCCTCAAGTGTCGTTCGATAACTTTCGGACACATCATATCTTGAGGGATTTATATCTCAAAATTCTTTGCAAGTGTATGCTATTTGAATGAGCACATCAAATCATTCCGACGAAAAGAAGACGATACTCGTTCTTTTGTATAGTGTGGCAATGGCATAATAAACATATATAACAACTCATGTAAACTTCATGAAAGTCCATCCATAAATTTTAGAGTTATGGCACAGAGAAAAAATAAGCAGACAAACTGATGAACGGATTTCCACCAAAAGTTAATCATTTGTTACTGTTAACATTCCTAACAGCCCCTGTGTGTTTCGTAAAGATCCGTTGATAGCGTTTTGAGTTATCCTGATGACAGACAAACAGAAAAAAACGCAACAAAAACAGAACCTCCTTGGCCCAAATAAATATTGTAAAGCAGGTTTTACACCAGAGGTTCGCCCCCCCCCCCCACCTGAAATCCGCCCACGCCCTAGGTTAGGAACCGCTGTAACTGATCGCTTGCAATCAGGGCCATAACGGATGGATTTTATTCAATCCTGTTTTAAGTTCTTCGCGTATTTTATGGTCCTGACTTTTCACGAAAATTATCACTGATTTTGCGACCCAGGTATAAGAAGCAGTTTACATACGGAAGCTCTACACCATTCAGAACAGAATGTTTATGACCGGGCAGGCTACTTTTCCTAGGCTTCATTTGCAATATGCTAACATACTATTTTTACTGTATTATGTTCAATGCATAGTGTATTGGCTTCACTCTCACAAACTGCAAGCAACTTATGCAATCCCGCATTTTCCAAAGCAATGAGGACATTCGAGACTGACGTTCTTGTTTCCTATCCCTAAATTCATCATCATCTGTAAGTCGTTAGAAGCATTCCCCAAGAACTTCATGCATGCTACAAAGAAAGTACAGATAACATTGAGGAACTGAAAGAATTATGTGAGTTCCATGACTGCGGAGTTGTAATTATTAGTGGCGGTAGCGTTCCAGATGTAGTGCAGCAATTGGTGTCTGATCCATTAGTATCGCACAGAAGCTGTTGGAATGCCAGTGACATCCAAACTGTTCAAAGAGCAAGAAAACTCGACAGGTCTACTAACACAATAGAAACACGGGGTATGATCAGTGGTGCAAAATCCACAACACAGGCTTTTTTACCGAATCAACTAAACATGTCTTCTCCTTGAAGAAGTAGGCAACAACTGAACTGAGGAAGGCAACAATCGTTGAGTTCGATAGAAAATTAAAAAGGCACGCAGGTGGTGTGCGACAACCATCTATTGGCTCAGCAAGCTGCTGGTGACATGGTCCCTATTGCGTTTCATCATCGTACACTCCTGGCTATACACCGGGCTTTGCAAAAGTCCTGACCTGTTTTGTATTTTCAAAGTGTGAAACTCATTTCAAAGACTTGATGAAATTTATTGACAATGACTCATTCCCAAACTATTCCAGATAATGTAATAACTGGTATCAGGGCTCATTTTTATACAGTGTTGGTAAAGGAAGCAAAAAGGATAAAGATATTAGCTCCCCTTCGCACGGGTCACCAGAAGGCGGACATTGTTAGGTTGCAAAATGTCAGTTTATCAACGGTGAAAGGGGTTGAAAACCGCCTTAAGAATAATGAAAGCCTCAAAGATCGACCATGTTCAGGCAGACCACAAGTTATTCAACGGAAGAATGTTCGAAGAGCCTTTGAAAATTATCCGAAACTCAAAATGACTGAATTTGCGAAGAAGAAGATTTCTGTGTCAACCGTGTCAAGAGCTGTAAAGAGTGAAGGTGGAGAGAGCTTAAAGCGTCAGAAAAGACCACTGCTAACTGATGACATGGTTAAAAAGCGCCAAGAGCGATGTTCCCTCATTCTTAACGACTTGAAAAGTCATGGAAATCGTGTCATCATTTTCTCAGATGAGAATACCTTCACCGTTGATCCTATCTTGAACAAACAGAACGATCGAGTTGTGAGCTTTGGCCAAGACATCTCTGATGTTCGTTATGTCTCCACAACAAAGCATCCGGCTTCTGTGATGATGCCTGGCGTTGTGGCCTCCAATGGAGAGAAGATGCTTCCAGTGTGGTTCAATGGCGGTTACAGGTTGACAGGGGCTGAATACAGGGATATCATGACCACAAAAGTTCTTCCTTGGATCAGAAAAATTGTCAAAGATGGATATTACGTGTTTCAGCAAGATGATGCACCAGCGCACACGTCGAAAACAGTCCAAAACTGGATAAGCCTAAACATGACTTTCTGGCCCAAATACTTCTGGCCCCCACAGTCACCCGATATCAGTCCTCTGGACTACAGCGTGTGGCCACATATTGAGCGTAAGGCATGTAAAGATCGCCACAACAACATAGAGGAGCTGAAAGCTTCTGTGAACCGCACTTGGGCTACGTCCGTAATGTGTGTGAGGACTTCCGACCACGATTAGGGCGTGACATTGCTGCCAAAGGAGGTCCTATTGAATAGCAATGTTGTTTATATCATAATAAACTAATACATTACAAATTTTGCTTATTTCTTTATGGAGAAAGCTTTTACGAACTTCGGAAGGTAAATTATTGAAAGAGGTCAGAACTTCTGCAAAGCCCGGTAGTTTGTACAGAAACGCGTAAACTGCTGGGAGTATAACATGGCGGAAGGTAATGCCACATAAGTGATTCCAGTACATGTCCTCAATTAATTACCAGCCTGCGCGTTATCAGGCCGCCTCCATTGTCCGGCCACCGGACGCCGCTTTGTTTGTATGAGCTGGTTTTGGGTTTGGGGCTCTGGGTAGCAACTGAGTTGGAGGAAGTACCACTCTAAAGGCGGATGAGACCTTCTTGGTCCAACGGCATACCTGAGAGGAGACGAACAGGCAGGTGCAATAACTGGGTACTCAGTCTTCCGCAGTCTGCTCTTCTCTCCCTTCCTCCGGGTAGTGCCACCTGATGCTCTTTTCCTTTCCTTTATCTTCTTCCTCTTTTCGGTCAAGGCCCGTACTGGTGATGGCAGGGTCTAGGGCGCGTTGATAGCTGGCCGCTTTCGTTGCTATCACGACTGTCGATTGACTTTTTTGTAATTTTCTTGAGGATTTGCTTTGCTTATAGTGCATGTTCATTT
>LQNS02278001.1:10751739-10782909 GCA_001587735.2 Parhyale hawaiensis
GAATTTACATAGTTTTTTCAAGGTATGATTCTGAGTGCAACACCATCACAAACCATCACCCTTCGCCCCTCCCACTGTGGCCGGTGACCTGCCACGCTATTGGCTGCCGTGAGACTGTACTTGCTGAAAGGTTCAGGAAAAAAATTCGCCTCCGTCCAAAAGTGCATTTTTCACGCGTTTTCCAGACATTCTCCGAGTGCTACCACACACTCTACCGTCTTCCCACCGGTCCCAATCTCATCTTGCCCACTTGGGCTACGGTCAAATACCACTCTACAGCCAAATCCACCGTCGCACCCCCCACTGGGGACGACACAAACCAACACTTTGCCCACGCTGTCCAAGCGTTTCTGGGCACTTGTCCGTGCGGTCCCCGAAGGGAAATCCACTTTAGGTATGTAGAGCCGCGCTCTCACACTGTTCCAACACCAACTTTACCGTCGCACCCCAATGTGGGAAGCATAAACCAACACTTTGCCCACGCCGCCCAAGCTTTTCTGGGCACTTGCCAGTGCGGTCCGCGAGTGGGAATCCACTTTAGGTATGTAGAGCGTCGCTCTCACACCGTTCCAACACCAACTTTACCGTCGCACCCCAATAGGGGAAGCATAAAACGAGACTTTCCGACGATTCCTGGGTGCTCTACAGCACTTTACCGTCCGACCCCCGGATGGGAATCACACTTTACCGACTTGTGTCACGGCTTGATACCTCTTCATAGCCACTTGTACCGTCGCAACTCCCACGGGGGTAGTGCAATATCAACACTTTGCTAACGATTACTGGGTACTCTACAGCACTCTACCATGCGACCCCCGTATGGGAATCACACTTTACCAACTTGTGCCACGGTTTGAT
The DNA here is from genome assembly GCA_001587735.2 of Parhyale hawaiensis. Taxonomy (NCBI): domain Eukaryota; kingdom Metazoa; phylum Arthropoda; class Malacostraca; order Amphipoda; family Hyalidae; genus Parhyale; species Parhyale hawaiensis. The sequence continues at coordinate 10,752,598 of LQNS02278001.1, forward strand.
ACCTCTTCATAGCCACTTGTACCGTCGCAACTCGCACGGGGGGAGTGCAATACCAACACTTTGCCAACGATTCCTGGTTGCTCTGCAACACTTTACCGTCCGACTCCCGTGTGGGAATCACACTTTACCGACTTGTACCACGGCTTGATACTTCTTCATAGCCACTTGAACCGTCGTATCACCCAACAAAGGAGCGCGCTCCTAACACTTTGCTCACGGACTCAGAGTGTCACCAAGCACTCTACCGTCCGACACCTCACGGGGATCACCCTTAGTCATTCGAGGCTCACAGTACAGAGTCCTCTCGCAATGCCAATCCACGTCCGAGTCCTCCACTGCCTCACCATTCCAGCACTTTCGCCCCCACGAGTCAGTGTCGGGCACCACCGGTGCCGTACACCAACATGTCCGTCGCATATTATGCAACTGCCCAAGTGCGTCCCGGGGCTGCGTATTGGATCTTTACCATACGGGTCACCAGCATGAGCATTTCCACGGCCATCCTTGCACCCGTTAGGATGGGGTCCCATGGGGGACCGCCATTATCAGGCCACCCGTGTGAACCGGGCCTAACTGCTGCAGATGTGGGCGTTGTTCATGGGCCAGACGAACGCGCAAGCGCCAGAAGGATGAAAGGACACTCCATGATGTACTGCTTGCTGTATTTAGACTAAGTACAGAATGGGTCTTGGTACCTAATGTAACGTAGGTACATTGTATTGCTAGACAGGTGGAGTCTAGTCTTGACGAGCTGAGGTATGTCTGAGCTCTGGGCTGCCGAGGTAACTGAGCGACCTCTTTTATAACCTACGCAACATCTCGTGATGGTCACGCGATCATGAAGCATCAGCTCAGCATTTCCGGTTGGTGAACGGACGGCGTCACATATACCTTCCCCCCATAGAAGTTTGGCTAATGGCCAAACCTAGTAATGGTTATGGGATTCACGAGTGGAAGACTCGATCATCATTGTTGTGACGTCGGCAGTTCATCATCTGAATTACATTTTTTCTAGCAGTCAGTATCAACTTTTTTTTCTTCATTTTCATTCACGTATGGTACAATTAGCAATATTTGGAAAGTATGACAGTTTTCACAATTAATTTTTTGGGTTTTTCTAATGCATCTTAAAATAACACAGAATTGCATAGGCATTGTTGACATCAGAATTCGGAATAGTACAGAATAGTATTCACTCCAGTACAGCTACATTGGCGTGTTGCGCCGTCACCTATGAGTTAATACCTATACATTGTACCAGCGTATACATTGTCAAGAGTATTGCGTTACACAACTTTCTTAAGACTGATCGTTGGCAGTTCCGATCATCCTATGAAATCGTTGCAGTTGTTATAGCGGTGTTAGTGTGATGAGTGTGGAGTGGAATCTTGATCAGCTCGCTCGACCTGCTTCGAGCGGCGTGATCGTGATCGATCGTGATCGACATCGTGCCTCGATGTCAGGGTTCAGGAGAACAGTACGTAGATGTCGGTGGCACTCCTTGTGATACTTGAGAACCTTTCTCAACTGTTTGTTCTCCGTGCAAGGTCTATGTATTGTTTCTTTAGTCGCTGCTGTGTTACTTCACACGAGACATGTAAATTGTTGTGTGGGACAATCACGTATATCTTTGCCCTCGTAGTGAAATAGTGTTTACTACCAGTTGTGTACCTGAGCTACCAGCTACCGAAACTGGGGGAACTGGGGGAACAGATTCGACAGCTGCCGATGTAACGGCTACATCTGCAGGACTACTTTGCGACGATGACTCATCCCAGGGTCTCCACGGAACTGGAGACCCTGCCTGCACGCCCTGCCCTGCACACCGGCGTCACACCATGGGCCCACCTCCAGTGCAGCTCACTGATTCAAGATAGGCAATCCGTTTCATGNGGGGGGGGGGGGGGGGGGGGGATTGCCCAAGCCCACTCCACATCCGACCAAGACACTTGGCGATATACAGCTGCCTCTAAGAGTCTGAGCCGAGGGTTCATTTGGTGCACTTAGAGACTTGCTTCCGCTAAGTCTCGTGCAACTATGTCAATGCAACACATGCGTTCCATTGGTGACAAAAGGGTGCCCCAGAGCGATTTGCGCCCGTCTGATGACGTTGACACATTCAAGTCTAGGAACAGGCATGTAAGAATACCCGAGTCATTTCCTGTGATGGAGATGCACATAAGTGTTAGGCACATCTCCAATGCGCCCATTGAAAAAGAGGTAGGGACAAGGCGGCTGCTTCACAAGGACTTTATGGGTCGCGAGCATAACCAGACCTTGCCTCACTTAACCTCTCCTCGTGGACGCATGACCAAGTGTTTTATAAAATGGGCTATTTATTTTACATCGTTGCAAGGCCGCCAGACGGATGCACTACGATGGGGAGATAGTCTCCCAGACACATCAACTTCCATGCTGCGACGAGAGAAGGCCGGGCGCAGACTTCGGGTCACAAGCAGAACCAGTCCTTGCCCTTGCCTGACCTCTGTTCTCGTCCAATGAGCCAAATAGCACCAAGACCCGCGACAGACGGTGGCTGCTACCGTCGCGCGGGTCGAGGATTTAACGCCGCTGGCGAGCTGCACGCACGTTTTCTGACTTCCCATAACTCCATCAGAGTGCACGTGACGCCATAGACAGAAGACAACACCTTGGCAAGGACAAGTGACACACACCTGACCTCCTTTTCGTAGATGTTCAGACCCACGACCAAAAAAAGAAAAAAAAAACGAGACGCGCCCAAGACGGGCGCATCTCGGCTTGTCGAGACGCACGTCAATCAAGTGCATCTCAGGGAGGTGTGCCCACCCACGGACACACCTCCAACGCTGATCAAGTTTTTTGAAACCTACTTAGGTTCTGTAGCGGAACCAGTTGTTCCACCACCAAACCCCTACTGTCTCGAGATTGAACAAGACCAGCGTGGCTCATACTGAGAGCAAAGCAAAGTCACATGCTATACCATTACTGAGAGTCTGCGCGCGTGCGCACTCTGATATCTTACGTGTGCATAAATCTACCGACCCTGTCAAATGACTGACTGGACACGGCAATTAGGTCTCTCGCCATTAGGCCTGGAGGCCGATTTACGGAAGTGTTAATAAAATAAGTTCAAATAATCACAGAGACCTAAAATAGGGATTAATGTCTTTGTCACACTATATGGAATACATTGCAAAGCAGGAAACTAATTCACAACCATTTATCTTCAGTAGGCGACGCATATCGCCTCTTCGGACACCAAGAATATTTGAAAATTTTATAGAAAAATTTGCACATATATACATAGATACTACACATAATGTAGCTACGTTGATGTCTGTAAAAAATTCTCTCCTGTAGGGTTATTTTTACCCGTCAACTATGGTTTACAAACACCATAATACGTACTTGTCCTATGAGACTGGATCATTGCTGAGAATAAGTAAATTACAATTGATTTTGCGGGGTAAATTACTACACGGTAAGCAGTGTTAAATGTGTGACTGTTTTTTTTTTTTTTGCAGTACAAAAGCGGACTTTCCTGCGGTTGCCAGTGGAAGCGGGTTTTGTCGGCCGCTCGTTCAGTCATTATCGGCAGCCCGCTGGCTGTCAGTCATTTTGTGTCCCCCCCCCCCCTTCTGCTTGCAGATGCCGCTACTTGTTCTCTTCTTTCCCTAATCCTTATACGGCACTGCAAGGTGAGAATAACTTCCTACAAATAAAATTTTTCTTTAATATTCAAACCGAAATTACGCTGTACTTTAGCCTCATGCATTGAAATCAGTTCAATTATTTTACTACTATTATTGCCTATTAGCCTGAAAAAAGTAAATACATAATTGAATTTAAATTGAGTTGAAATGGGACAGATAATCGGTTCCAATAATAATTGCTCGTCAATTTCTTCTTCCGTACAGCAAGCCATCTTCCTTGCATATTCGAAGTTAAACCGTGAAATTTTAACTTTCAGCTCCCGGTAATCGTGTGGAAATTGACAGGATTAGTTCGCTGGTCAGTTCTCTTGCCCATGAGAAGTATTAATACGGCCTCTTCACTACAACTAAGGTTCCCTGCCAGTTTGCTGGGGTGCTGCTGGCTAAGGCCGAGTCCCTTTCCTTTGGGACTTATTAATTTATTACTGCGCTTCATTGAACTTTCATTAGAGTTTATTACGATGGTCTATTACGCCGTGGATGTAACTACTTCAAACAAAAATTAGGTATTATTAGCTGCAACCAACCATAGTCGATCGGCATTATCCACTATAATAATAAAACACAGTTGTTGGTCGCTTGCTCCCTTGCTCCAATGTTGGTCCGTCTCTCCGTCACGCAGTTAAGAGTTTAATATGAGAAAATTAATGTACTGAAAAAAAGTTGAGATACCATACAATTTCAGCGCTTGGAGTACCGGTGACAAATATAGCTCTGGATCTCCGGCCTCCAGATCCCAGCTTTCATTGCTGAATGATTTCGTAGTAGCTGAATCTCCAAGCTGAACAGACGCCTTTTTATAATGAATTTACATCGCAGCCAAATTTTGACGCTAGAGGTTCAACAATCAGTCGGTATCCACAATAAGGTGAGCCTTAGGCATTTCCTAGCAATACTAGGAGTCCTCTTTGATGAGAAGTTTATCTTATGAGCGCAGCTTAACGCTTGATCAATTCCAAGACGATATTCACTCATCTTGCAGGGGGATATTTCGCTATCGCAAAACTCATGATTGTACAGCTAGAGTTTCACTAATGGAAGATCAGGCCTGCAGGGAAGAGACCTAAAATAGAGCAAAACCTATACTGGGAACCGGAACAATAAAAAGCTCATTCACAAAATATTTGCCGTCATTTTTGGCTGCTGGGCCCTCTAGTTTCATTATATTTAACAGCCCTTGCTGGCTGTGGCAATTTTTTTCCATCTCGTTACGTAACTTTCAATTTTTGAATGATCTAGTACTTTTCTAGTTCTTTTTGTGTCAATTTAACTTAGTACTCTTAGTACAGTTTCTGGTATAGCTCATTGGTACGTTCGTACTGAAACAATCTTCGAGTGTGCTAGTACGATTGTATGCTTAGGCGGTAAGCATATCGTGCTGCCTGAAAGCCATTACTTCTTTTGTAAAGCATTAATGTGAATACAAATGAACATAGTCAACTGATTAAAATCATACTATTTTATTGTCTAATGTTGAAATTCAATTTAACTTCTGAATTATTATTACATTTAAACTTAAACTTGAATTGAAACCTAATTGATTTAGTATATATGACCTTATCTTCCATAATTCTTGTTCTTATTTTTATTTTACGACTGCGTAGTAAAGCAGACTGTCAATTCTTTGAAATGAAATCTTACGATCTTGTTAAACCTTAGAAATTTATGTTCTTAGAATTTTACTTCTAACCTTTTACTACGCTAAAATTGTTTGTTGCGTTATTAATAAATGTATTATATTAGTCGAACCTATATTATAAGAAATCGTCTCTAAGTGAATAAAACAAGCATAAATTTTTTAGTTTATATTTGAACACCTTGCAGCTGGTGAGAATTTTTGCGCTGGAGAAGTTTTATGTATCACATTCCATTGAGTTTTTCTATTGACGGACTTGAAGCTATAACCGGGGTCCTACGAATCACCCAAAGGAAACCAAATTAGACGAAACACCCAATGGAAGTCAAAAATTCTTAACTAATAATAAGAAGTTCTAACTCGTAAATAAGTTCTAAAGTTCTAACTCGTGGAAACACGTTCAAACTAGTGGAAACAAGTTCTAAATAGTGAAAACTTGGTGAAAACCAGTTCTAACGAGTGAAAACTGTTCATAACTATTTTTAACTGGTAAAAACTATTTCTAGTAGTGAAAAGAAGTGTCAACTAGTTTTCATCAGCTATAACCAATTTTGACTAGTTCCAGTTAGTGTTCACTAGTTTCAACTAGCTTTCCCTATTTTCAGCTAGTTTTCAGAAGCATTTACTAGTCTCAACTTGTTTTCATAAGTTGAAACTTGTTTTCACTATTTAGAACTTGTTTGTACTAGTTACGAATTTTTTACTTGCTTTGGGTGTTTCGTCTCCTGTGGGTTGCGGGGGGTTTCTAAGGGCGATTCGTTGGACTCCGAAAGCTCTACATACATCAATTTCTGAGGTTATTGGTTCAAGTCCGTCATTGGAATAAAAGTCAATGTTATGTGATATTAAAGTACATTACGTGTAGCCTAGTATCCATGAGCCAATGTTTTTCTATAAAATTTTATATTCCAGGAAGTTATAATGAATATTTCATTTACGTTAGGGGTCCGAAAGTATGATATGTATCGCAGGTAAAGAGAGAAAAAAAAAACATCTACGCCTCGTTAATCAATAGAACAATGCTAGAAGTAATTTGTTACAGCCAAGTGAAATAATTTGGTTCAAAACTGCACAGAATAGTTTGCGGATACAAATAGCGTTGCACATCCAGTGGACGCAAGAGAAACTAAAGAGCCCTCTCTGAGAGCACACAATTTCGCCAAGCAAGGCAACGACAACAGAAGATCCATATTGGCTCCGAAACCATGACCTTCTCATTAACATCAGAATCCGATCCTTGTGCTATTTAACAGTAGGAGCGTGAGGCACAGGTATTTACTAGGAATTAGTAGGGAGCTTGACGTAACTGATATGTACGGTTCTTTTTAATTAGCTATGTCCTTGTCCAAATTACAGAACATTACAGAACAATGTAGGTACATTAGTAATCAATAAGGTCGCTAAGTTAACACAGTAATAACTTTGTATCCTTAATCACACTATTTTTTTTTTCAACAATGAGAAGTGCGCATAGGGAGAGAGAGAGAAAGAAAAAAAAAAAAACATTTACGTCTCGTTAATCAATTGAACAATGCGAGAGGTAACTAGAGCCAAGGGTAATTCATTTGATTCAGACCTGTACAGAATTGTTTGCGGATACAAATTGCGTGGCATATCCAGTGTACAAAAAATAGAGAGCATACTGAGGGCGTATACCTCCGCCAAGTAAGGCAACGATAACAGAAGATTCAGATTGGTTTTGAAACCATGATTTTCTTTGTATCAAAATCTGAATCTAATCACTTGTGCTTTTTCATAGTATTAGCGGAGGCACAGATATTTACTAGGAATTAGTAGGAAGCTTGACGTGACTGATATGCACTGTTCTTTTTAAGTATCTATATATATATATATATATCCTTGCCCAATTAGCAATGCTATCCATTGGGCTTGGAGAATGAGGCTAATAAAGTATTGTATTAGTTACATCCTCATGGTTGGCTCATTTGATGTGAGAGCAAACTATAGTCTATTGTATTTTCTACTGTTTCCTCTATTCCAATAAAAATTATTACAAATCATGTAAATTTCAACAGCACCCAACCATAACTTTTATGTTGTGCTAACAAGCATAAATCAAACATAGCGACAAACACATGAATGAACAAGCAGATCATCCTCAAAATTTGATCATTTACTCTTCGTATTATACCTGGTAGGCTCTAAGTTTGAAACAGCAGGGGTTGCTTCTAAACTGCTACCCTGACTGGTCATAGTGTGCTGTCTGTTGTCTACTTGAGAGTGACAAAAATTATTCTAATGAGGTGGAAATCGCTCTCCTCGCATGATTACAAAAATTTCTGAAATAAATTTGCGAGCCAATATCGCTTCGAGCATCAACGTTACTAAATTACGTATTTATGTGCTTTGAAGTAGATCTGCGTCTAGTAATCGACGTTCATGCGCTTCAACATTTCTTTTTCGAACAGTGTAGCTGAGAGGTTTGTTCATGCATTTTTTCATTTCCTATCTATGCTTGCTATTTCATGCGTCGGAGGTGCTACTCAATTTCGGCTCATCTGCAACGCTACCTCGACCTCACTTTTTCGAATTTTGTAGCTGATTTGTACACACTTTCTTTTGACGCTTGATCTTCGCTCCTCACAACTTAAACAGTTAAATTACGATATGTGAAAACAGGTGATACAGATACACATTTATGGTCGTTAAGGATCGACTCAAAGTGGTGATAATAACACAGTTTTTCTAGAACTGTGGAATAACTGAGGTGCAACACGCATTTTTTAGATTGAATTATGCAATTGGTTTAGAGGATATGTTAGGAAAAAACTACTGCATTTAAACAGCAGAATAAGGTGGTAAAGAAGAGATTAAAGAGAAATTTGTAAATATTTTCTCGCTAAACGGATATGCACTTCTATGAGTAGAGAGAGCTAAAATGTTTTTTTTTAATTTTTATTTTTTTTAACCATTTTCTTACAGTACCCCCAGACAGCCTCAAAGATTTTAGATTTTTATCCTTGTATATATTGAGGCATTGAATACGAATTTATAGGTTACAGCCTTCAGAAATGAATGATTTTCTGTAAATGCAGTCCTCGTTATAAAGCAGAGATCCCTGCAGGAATGAAGCGGTGACAATCAAGTCAAAGTGGGCTACAACAAGACCTGAGGCGTGTTGCAGTCAGACTGCTGGTGTCATGTGTGTTACCCCACAGTCAATGCGACTCAGGTTAAGTAACACTCGGCGACGCCGACGATAGCCTCAACATTTGTAAATCAAGATCTGGGTAAAAAAAACCATCTGTGTTTACAAACATTGCCTTTGCTTGCAAACATTATGATCGACTATAGACGAAATTGAAGAGAACATCCTATGGCTGATATGTATCTGCTTTTTTGCAGGGTTTTGATGTCTTAACTCGAAAAAAGCCATATTAAAGCTCCACCAACAATGTATAAATGTGATGATTCAGTATAATCCCACGAGATTGCATGGCATTTAACTTACATTTTTGAGTTAAGTGGTGTTACACTGGAAATCTTATAGCAACAGGTTTATAAACTATCACTTCAGCATTACTGCATTTTTGATTTTTGGTAACTTTGAGAAAAAACGAAGAGATTTCTACAATATTTTGTTATTGATCCTCAAATCGTTAACTAGGAAAGAAAAGAATCCCTTTTGAATCATAACACTGGGCTGCATTTTTAAACTCTTTAAAAGAGGTTTAGTGTTGTCCAGATCTTATACGCATTTTGCATGCTGACCTTGAAATGCAACTCGTTTTGTTCACTCAGGTCAAATTTTTTTGCTATTTCAGAAAACAAATGATGACCAAATAATAATATTTATATTTCTCAGATAGCGCACAAAAAAGGAAAATGTGTAACCTATGCCTAAAATAGGACGCAGCTAGAGTTCATGTGAACTTCATGATGAAATACAGCTCCATTACTCGAATATCCTTGAGAATACGCTCTCATAGCTCTTCGCTCTAATCCCCAGTTTTCCGGAATGTAGTCTAAATGCGAACCAAGGAAATGTAATTTAATGGACATGTATACACCTAGAGCTTGGTAGTTTTTCAGGAGCTAATTAATAACACGTTTATTTTTCTCAATTTTGGTGGTAGCCTAAAAAGTTAATCACAATAGATACAATAACTGGTGACTCATTGTCCCTACCAACGATGTTGCAATTTTGGCCGTTATTCAACGTATGTTTAATAACTTTGTTAAAAGAAAATATAAAATACTTATGCACGCTCTCTAAAAATCCCTTTTATTAATTTATTTAGAAAATAGTGAAACTTAGTACACATAAAATCAATTAGAAAACACGTTATTTCTAATAATTTATGTTCTTAAAATTGAAAGAGAATGAAAATCTGACCTGATCGGGCGAAATTGCTTACATTTCCGAATTTACAATGCAAAAGCCAGATAAAAACACTTGACAAACCCTTAACCTCAAAAAAAAAAAAATGATGCAGACCAGTGTAATTTATCGTTGATCTTTATCACGAACAGTTTAAGTTATATGAACTTAATAAACTGAGTCAGATAAAAGGTGCACACACGATCTCTTGAATTGTAGCATTAGGGCTGCAGGAAAAAGGAGACAATTCAAAATCAAGGTATCTAAATCAAGGACCTGAAACTAAAATTGTTTAGAGCAAGTCTGAGCTGCAACGAGGATTGTCCATACTCTAGTGGAGTTGGTTAGGGTTCGTTTAATTTAACGCCTATGTTACAGGAAGTAATTTCCAAATAATGTTTGCACAAAATCGCTGAATCAATACAGAAATAAACCTTATTTCTTGTAAAAATGTGGCAAAGAAAAAGTCTTTATATAATACACAAGAATATTAGAGTGGTTGTTCGGTCAAATAAAAAAAAAACATATCCATTGTGTGCTCTCGTGTCCGACAGCTGTGCCAGTTCTCCTTGACATCAGTAAAGATTGCGAGAGGTAAATCGACATGATTTGCATCCAATGTTGTTTAACTTTTCGAGGTTATAAGCGTGGGATTGATTCTGTTATGATGACATCTCAGCTTAGGCAAGTATTTTATAGACAAATGGTGACCAGTTATGAGTGTCAAAACCGTTTTAATGCCAAATTTAACGTGTCAGCATCTTCGGAACTAAGCATGTACAAAGTCTCTGACTTATAAACTTGTCTTCAGTGCATCAATATCTTTTAGAAAACTGGTGTATAATGTCTAGTTTTGAGCGTGCGAGGTGGGAGGAGAGGGTTTTGATAATAATATACTAAGAATACAATCTGATTGTTGTTTCTCATATGCTGTATACGCCCGACCTGATTCTACGAAACTTTTTCGTAATCTTCAAAGTGAAAACCAACAGGGCTAAGAAAAGATTCAATAGAGTGTAGAAGAATTAAGCTGAACTGCAGGTGCTAAAATATGAAGAATCTCATAAAAATAAACTCTGGGGCGGTCAACCAATGGGAAAATCACTGTAATCATCGCACACTCTCGGAAAAACTTTAATTTGAAAGTAAGATTCGGGCGTGATAAAGTTAACGTATTCAAGAGTCTTTCATCAGCACCTCACAGGTAGTTGATATCTTGTCGATTAACAGAGAATAGCTGGGTAGGCTAGATTAGGTGCGTTAAGATAGACGAGATGCATCTCGTTAGATAAGAAGCGTTGGTCTAGACGAAATACGTAAAGTTAAATTCGGGGATGAAGGTGAAAATAATGTTGAGTGGAAAAGACCCATGCATTTACTCATGAAAACTATCTGTAAAGCCATGATAAATACGCGGCTGCAGTTGGCTCAAAATTGTCAGAGCTATGACGACAGAAACAGGAAACTCCTGATAACTATAACCAACCGAGCGTCCTCTTTGCTCGATAGGCCAGTTATTAGCCTTTCTTTTCAACTTTAGATTACTGATATTTGTCGTCCAAGGTTTAGATAATTGTTGGTATTGGCCTCGTAGTTTATTAGAAACGCTGGCGTTAGGCCGGCTACACACTAACAACTTTCGTTGCCGCTAGGAGCTTTGAGGCAACTCAACTTATCCGTGTACGTAGCTACGGCACGGCTTCAGCTTGCACAAAATTTAGCTGCTTCAAAAATTTTCAAATATTTCAGTCGCTACTGCAATTTCCACACCCGGCGAGTGGCAATGTTTAACTTTCAACGATCGCTCTTAATTATGAGCGGTTGGTGTTCACAACGATTGGTATTTTAAGAATTACAGCTCGATGTTCATAGACGTCATGCTGAAGTCACGGCCACGGCTGCGCAGTCGGATAAGCAAAGTTGCGTCTAGGCTGCTAGCGACAACGAAAGTTGTTAGTGTGCAGCCGGCCTTACAGGCGTGAGCTTCGCAGTGCTCCTCGCCCCAAGGGATGCAGCTGATCTCTGACCATAAGATCAAGAAGCGGAATAGTCTTGCCCTTCTTCTACTGTGAACTTAAACTTTAAGAGCGTGCATAGCTGTGCTTGCTACACAGGAATTTCTTCGAGTCCCGCTAATAGTTATTTTCATTGTTTAAATGCATGTTAGTTAAAAACAAGCTTAGAATGAGAAATTGAAACGACTAAGCCATTGAAGTAAATGGTAACTAGCCGGTTGGATCACTTGACCACTTCTCGCTTCAAACTTCTTTTCGTTTCCGACTCCGCGGCCCACACACAAAAGCCTCCTAAGGTCCAGGCAGGGTCTGCGTCTCGAAAGCGGTCCTATCGCGCGGTAGATGGCTGAATGCATTCGCAATATTTGTTGAAGGCTCGATGTACTGTTCATCACAGAAAATGCACGGTACGGTATGTTGTTCATAAGAAGGTGAAATTTATAAGATAATTAAAAGAGCCAAGGTAACGGTAGCAATCATAGTATGCTAAAAAATCTATTGAAACTTCGTTGTGCACAGAGTGCATCTATTTATATAAGGTCAACCTATCGTACGTTGCACACGAGGGCCAGCGAGAATGCGAGGAGTTGTCGAAAAGGCAGCATCCTCGCCAGTCCCTCCGATTCTTCCGTAAGAGCTCATGCAGAGCAGGGCAGTGTGTCGGCATCTCTTACTGATTTTAGTGTTTTAGCATTTTCGACTCATCTTTTGAACTTTGAATTTCAGAATTAATGAATATTTCTAAATTTAAACCAATTTTAAACGACCTAAACTGGTCCCATCCTCTTTATGTTACCAATAGATAGGTGTCTCAACTATGTTCCCTTGCTATTATTTTTTTTTTCCAGTTTCAGGTGACTGTACTGTACTGTGTACTGTACCATTGTTATTAGCCTTTCTTTTCAACTTTAGATTACTGATATTTGTCGTCCAAGGTTTAGATAATTGTTGGTATTGGCCTTACTTTTCTTTTATTCTTTGCTTATTTCAGAGTACTGATGATGGGATAGATCCCGAAACGTTTACGAAGTTTTAATAGATTTTTTTAGCATACTATGATTGATTCCGTTACCTTGGCTCTTCTATGTATCTTACGAATTAGTAAATCACTTCATGTCAAGGTGAAATTTACTTAGAATTAGCCCAATTATAATGAAACTCGTCAAATTTATGCAGCAAGATATCCGGCAATCATTGCATCGACATTTGAACTCTGGCATCGAAGTAGATGGGCACCATTTTGAACATCTTTTGTAATTTATCTCCTGCTTCTTTTGTTAATAATAAAACTGTTTGCTTAACGTATACGTTTCAATTCCTTGCTAATCTCCTTACACATAAATGTTAGTTCAATATTTCTCTAAATTTAAAGTCTTTCTTTCTAACGATGCATTTCCGATCACATCTTTATTTAGTAAAGAAAATGTTGATTTTAACCGTCCTTACCCTATGCTACAGTTTTTTCCAAAAGTGCTGGACACCCTATATATGCATGTTCATCATTTACTATTTCCCATTACAATAGTAGTCCAAACCGTATGATATGAGGAGAAATTAGATATTTCCTAAATAAATAGCGTGTTCTCCCACTGTGCCGTTCTAGCCTCGTGATCGAATCAGTTTTGAGACGAGATCCAGGCCTACATGTACTGGAGGGAGCCCTGCCACGCCTCATAGCTTCACTTTGGCTACCCTGTCAGTCTACTGCGTGGTCCATACCATGTACTTTCATAATTATTTTTTTTGTTTCACCGTCGCTGCGCTGTCCTGACCATACCTCATATTCCCACTCTCCGGGTGCTCTATCAGATTATGTCTTGTTCACATTTCAATCCCTCACTCACCCTCCGTTCACTAGAAAGGTGAAGACAGGAAGGCAGTACGAATTATTATATATTTTAAAATTGAACGTTTCGGGTATCCTACCCATCATCAGAAAACTGTGGAGACAAATACAAAAAATGTAAACTGAGACCAAAGTTTACAATTAAAATAGCAATGAACACTCACGTAATCACAGAGAGAAAAATAAAGGCTAACGGCTGATATTATTCAACGGATATGCGCTTTTTGCTTCGTTGAGAGGAGGCTTCAATTTAAAAATGCAAAGTGTTCTTTAGTTTTCATCTTGTAAACTTTGGTCACAGGTAGTAAATTTCCTGTATTTTGTCACCACAGTTTGCTGATGATAGGGTTGGGATACCTGAAACGTTTAATTTAAATATATGATGATTCGTACTGCCTTCCTAGTCTTCACCTCCTCAATGAACCTGCGATGCAGAAGAGATTTAGATATAATCTTCCGTTGTGCTCCATACTTCGTCTGTGGTTGGTCGGTCTACGGCGTGGTCCAGACTTCAAGCTCCCTCACTTCCATGTAGAGTCTATCGGGTTTGTGCTTCACGTACTTGTAGAGAGCGGCGTAGCGGCTGCAGCGGGGAGAGGTCACATCAAAGTACATCCATGGGGCATTCCGGGGTAAGGGACCGGCGATGGTGGTTACCACATCGAAAGAGCTGAAGTCCCTGTCGACGGGCGGAGGGTTGTCCCCCAGCAGCACCTGCCATTATTGATCTAGTTAAACATTCTGTGAAAAATGCATTTACTAATGAAGTAGATTCATTTAGGGCGTCGGTTATCAAAAAGCGTAATTCCCGTTCATCGTTAATCCGTTATTCATAAATGAACGTCGATACCAGCAGTTAATCTATCAATACCTTAGAACTGCAACGGAAGTGAACTTCTGTCCTTAAACAGGAAGTTTTATTTAAAAAAATCAGTTATTACTCTTACACTTATCAAATACAGAAATATTCGAAAAGTGATAATATGATCAAATTGGAAAATTTTGAGGCCACTGCACCACCAACTATGTCTGTGCTAAACTTACCGTTGAAAATAATATCAAAGTATTAATAATAGAGTGCCCAAAATATAAAACCAGAAAAACGATCTACACTCAGTTTTCCGTCATCATCTCGTATTTCAACTCGGGCTCCAGATATAATATATGAATTTGTGGTGTAACCCTAAACGCCAAACTGTTTAAATTCCATGATAAAACTCTGCTATCGTTCCTGCTTCGAAACATGCTTCTCTATCTAATTTGTTTATATACTAGAGTGCGCAGTGCGCACGCAGTAAAAAATGACAACAAGGAATATATGATGGCCCTTCGTCATTGATCAGACTTTCCTTACCGTGAGACAATAGCCAACTTAAGTATCATCGAGACGGGCGTTCATGGCTTTGCAGTTGCTGAGCGGAGAAATTCTTTTCTCTTTGATATCGAAAAAAATAATTGCTTTTGGTGGCAGTTCTGCAACACTTGAAATAATAGTTCAAATTTTGTTCATGACCACGCCGTGGTGGTGCCCCATGGCTCGTGCTTAGAGAAAAGTTGTTTCATCGACAGTTGGAATAAAGTTGCAAGAATGATTGATACAGGGAAAGTTACTTTGAGAAGGATTCAAAGCAACTGAGGATCAGAATGCATGAGAGTGCTCAGGGAAGCTGCAGATATCTTCAGCGGTTCGCTTTCAACTTCAGCAATACAAGATGTGCATTCAAGTGTAAAGTCGTCGTATACTTGTGTCATTGTCAGCAACTTGAATTAATTTTTGCCTGTTTTACTAGAGCGTGACAGAAAATGAGCCGATAAAAAAAAATAATAAATGAATACACAGAGTTCAAACCGCATTCCCTTTCTTTGACTTTGAGACAATCAGTGCACTAGAGCAGATATTAGACTTACGTTATTAGACTAAGGCATTTTCATTAATATGCGGAATATGTGGCTATAATCAATACGCAAGCGCTCAATGGATTTCTTATTAAAGTGACACAGAGTGACATACAGTACAGAGGATAACAATAGGTTCGGAACCTCTGGCATTTGACGTCATCAGAGCAGTGACCAAATTTCCTAATTAACGCGTGACCAATTCCATGGAGCTTTCGTGTTTCTTTCTCTATATCTTGGTCATCATGAAAATCCTCAGTGATTTTGTGACCCAACTAAGAGAAACTGTTTACGTATGTAAGCTCCACACTATTTAAAAGGACCGTCTGAGATCAGACCCTGCAAATTATCAAAATTTGTTTTTCATCTCTAATCTGTAGCTTTACATCAGACATACTCGAAGGAACAATTTTATGCAGCCAGTGTAACCCTAATTGGGTAGAGCAGGGGCATGGGGGATTGGGGGGTTTGGAACACATAAATTTTTAGTATAAAAACTTTTTTCACTATTCTGCCGATTTTCATGAAACTTATCAGAAATGTGTAAATCTAAAAAGAATATGAGTTGTATTCATGTACTTTTTTTTCTAATTTTTGCCAGAGAAAACGGGAAAAAGTATATGAGTCAAAAGTTCTTCTTTTTCAATTTTACATATGTGTACAGAGTTTCATTCAAATCGGTGCATAAATAAATATTTCCTTTCAGCCGTATTTTTTAATTTTATATAAATCCCCGCCAAAGGGTTCAAATTTGATTTTTCATTTCTGTTCCAATATGAATGAAACTTGGTACACATATGTAAATTGAAAAAGAAGAGCTTTTGACCCCTATACATATTTCCATTTTCGCCATAGAAAACGAGTTATTCGAAGAAAACGTTTTTAGCGGGATAACCGTTTTCTTTGAATAACTCGTTTTCTATGGCGAAAATTGGAAAAAGTACATGAGTACAACCCACATTATGTTTCGGTCTTACATACCCGTGCCAAGTTTCACCCAAATTGGTACAGAAATAAAAAGGTTTTATTACAGTCGTTTTCTCGAATTTCATCATAAAAAATTCCCAGCTAGATGTTTCAAATTTAAGGTTTTATTTATGAACCGATTTGAATGAAATTCTCTCAATATGTTCACATGTATCGTCTGCCTTGACTAAAACCAAAGTAATATCAATACAACTGAAAGTCTGATTGCTATCTGACGTACCATGTATATTTTTGTAGCGTTTGAGTGAATGTCTCAAACCTAAGTTATTGATCTTCAATTAACACATATAACGCAACCATGCCAGACACTCCCGTTACCAAGCATTTACTGGTTGGAGACGGATTTGAGACGGTGATCCTTATCTGTGCTCGGACCATAAATACCGCACGTTGCTGGCCGTCTCCATAGGCAGAGTAACGTTAACGCCACAGGTATATGTAATTTCTTGCTGTGCCAGTGCTGCGTTTCCCTCGGTGAGTGCCGAAAACAATGTTATGACTGAGGAAAATACTAATGGGTTGCTTGGTGTCTCGTTTTGGGGACTTGACCCTGGTGAATTGTCCGAAACGTCAGACTCCTTTGCTTCGAGTGACGAGGAAACTGTTTCAAGAACTGCAGCAGCCCAAACTCTCTGTGATCAAATGGCGAATATACACAAAATGGTTTGTTTTCTTAGAGGATTTGATCGAGTGAAAAAGAAGAAGCGAGGACGACCATCGAAAAAGCAATCGTCGCACAGTCTGGTGCCGCCGTAGCTGCCATCAGAGTTTTGCGGTGAAGTTATTGAGTGTCTGGTCCGTTTGTATGCAGTCAACTTGGACATCATTGACACCGTTGAACGACTGGAACTGAAAAATGAATCTATGAAAGCGGCCACCAACGTGCTCGAGAATAAGCAGAAGTCGTATTCCCATATTGTGAAAAGTGCTGGCCGCGAAAACGATTTTAGATCTGAGCACAAACAAATGTTCCCAGTTGCTTCGACTAGCAGACGCGGTGAAGTCCCTAACGACGAAACTGCCGTGAAGGATGCAAACTGTCGATTGGATCAATTAGAGCAAGAATCGATTGGATCAGTGCTAAAATTTCAAGTTAAAAATTTTGAAAGCGTTTTCAAGGCTGCAAAACTGAAGACTGAAGGTCAGGCATCTAACACGGGGCTGGTCTTCACGCGACTGCAGCGGGACACGGGGTGTGACGTCCAGGGTGATGACGTATATACGTACAGTAATATATCTGCATAACCCATAGAAAAGTTGTAGAACTTTTTTGGGTAACAAGTAGTAATTAGACAAATACAATTGCATAACATAATCCTTATACCGCTTTTTAAAGGCGTCGTTAGACATAGGATCTAATAAGTGTGCTGGAATCCGATTAACAAGTGATACGGTTTGGAAAATAGTTGAACGTTTCTCTACATCAACAGAAACCTTTGGAAGATTGAGAATGAAGCGTCTCATCTCGTAGTTTTGATGAGGTATGAGTGATCCGTAATATTGTTGAAAGACAAGAGGATGGTCATGAATGAGCGATCAGAAAACGTAAGAAGCGAATAGTTATACACATCTTGAAGTTGCAACATTTGTAAATTGCGGTACATATCACTACGATTCATTAACGGTATATTATTTCCATCTCGTTTAACACAAAGTATTCGCCTTAGTATATTATTTTGTAAAGCTTCTAGTTTACGAATGTAACAATAAGGGGCTGCAGCCCAGATGATAATATTTTGAATTAAGAAGGAATAAGCTAATGAATATTAAATTTGTTTCAACGAATCACGATTAACATATTTAGACACTGCATATATTATACAATGAACTCTACTGAGCTTTCGGCCTAACTCCTCAATGTGGGCTTTGATTTTAAGTTTAAAAACATCAAGAACCAAACCAAGATATCAAAACTGAGACACCCATTCCAATTCTTTACCGTTGAAATGAATCGTCGGTAAGTCAGGACGAGAACATGGAGTGAATAACATCAGCTTAGCTCTATCCTCATGGGCAATCATTCTATTATGAGGTAACCATTGCGACAGTTCACTTAGAATATGTTGGATAACAGTTATGGCTGAGACAAAAATTGCATTTAGTAGTGTAGAACACTGCATCATCTGCAAACAGAACATATTTCATACCAAGTGTTAGAAATTTTTTTCTGTATCAAAGATTATAGTTAGCGAGTTTCCTGCAGGGTTAGAGGTTTTATATCGTGCGTAAATGTCAACACTCATTTCGTATCCGATGTCTTAGGGCACGCATATATTTTGTAAGAGGTCCGTTCTGCCAGTGCCCACGCCAAGTATCTTTGCTATCAGGTAATTATTGTTTCTTTATAAATGAAACTTTCCTTTAGCGTTCAACGTGCAATGAAGTGCAATAATGCATTAGTTTAGATTCTCGTGCAATATTCCTTTAACCTTTAGTTATTGCGTTCAAATTGTAACTTGTACGATACACGTATTTTCACTGGAACACACTGCAATATTGTCTTTTTAAACTTATAGCAAATGGAAGTTTTATCAGAAGATTTATTAGGTTTTATTTCTTTGCAGAAACTCTGTCTCCCTATTGTGCGTCAATGGTGAGAATGTATCTGACGAAGATTTGAATAAACAGAAGAGAATAGCAGGAGTTTGGAATTTTTTCACCAAGAGTAGTTACATCATTAATAAGAATATTGAAAAGCACCGGTCCAAGTACGCTTCCTTGAGGGACTCCAATTTTAATAGGCAAAACTTGAGATTTACCAATATATGTTAGGAAATGCAATTCAAATCGAGCTGTACCAATGCTGTCGGAACATAATATTATAACTCTGTCATCCTCACTCTTTGCCATCGACGTTGCTAATCCCGTAGAAGGAAATGCAACTCACTAAATAATTATTCAGCCTCGCCAACTGCGAAGTAGCTGATGTGCCGGAATCCTCACTGCATCCACACTACTTATGACGACTTCTTAACATACAAGTTCCTTACGAATACCCTTTCACTAGTTTCCTTAAATGTAAGAAGTATGCGCGAAAACTTTCTAAGGTGGAAATATTTTTGTCAATGTGTCAAGCCAAGTATGATATTATTGCTGTTACAGAAACATGGCTCACCAATGAGATAAATCATACATTTCAACTGCAAGGTTACTCGCAGTATAAATCTATCGGAATAGTTTTGGAGGAGGAATCAAAGTATATGTTCGGGATGTTTGGTCTGTCAGTATGATAGATGACCTATCTTTTGTTGGCGAGATTATGGAGGTTTTGACCCTCAAACTGACCAACGGGCAGATTCGGGTTACTGTTTGTTATTTCTATAGGTCGCCAGCAGGTAATATTACAGAATTTACTGAGTATCTGTCAAACGTGTTTTTCCGTCAACTTCCGAACAATAGCCCTGCAATTTTGTACGGGGATTTAATACTAATCTTTTTAACCCACTAGACTTGAATCCAATTTGAGAATTTGTGTTTGCTATTTTTGGCCGTGGCTATTTTCCACTAATTGCTTTACCAACAAGACTCACCAGAGAATAACAATACTAAATATCCATTAATTGATCATGTGTGAAGTAATTGCACACTTAATGGTGTCGAGAGATGTGGAGTAGTGAGTGCCAGTATTTCTGATCATTTACCTGCGTACGTTGTTTTTAATGTTAGTGAGTTAAATAGAAAGTATTTCATGCATAGGAACTTCTGTGATCAAGATGGCATAGATCGCTTTGTAAACAGTGTTTTCTTGATGGAGTTGCAGGCCGCTTGAAATGATAACCCAGGATGTGAACTAAGAATTACCTCTTGTGTGTTGTTAACAGAGTTGCCGGTAATTCACAGAAAACGTGGAAAGTCGTAAATGAACTTTTAGGTCGTCGGGTTGCAATTTCGGTTCGAGAAATGTGTGTCAATCAAAAAGTTTTCCGTGGAGTTGAGCTAGCCAATCATCTTAATTATCATTTCTCTACTATTGCAAGCAATTTAGTGCAATATTTACCAAGCAATAACGTAGATTTTCAACATTTCTAGTCCAAGAATTAACAGTGAGGGCATTCTATCTTCTGTAACATGCAATGAAATAAAATATATCGTTTGTGCAATTGGACAAAAGCGTTACCAAAAAATGAAGTACAACCTAGACATCTCGCAATGATTTTACTGTTTATCAATGACTACTCAAGTTCAGTTTTTAATAAATGTCTTACAATAGGAGTCTTTCCAGACATACTTAAAAAAGGTCGTATCATACCACTTTTTAAATCGGGAGATAAGAATATACCAACGAACTATAGACCCATACCAACGCTTTCTCTCTTCAATAAAAATTTCGAAAAAATAATTCATTCACGAATAGTGCATTTTTTGGACGCTCATAAGGTTCTAAACGATTCTCAGTTTGGTTTCAGGAAAAATAGAAATACTACCCAGGCAATTTTTACGTTAGTAAGTGACCTTTTACCAGCTTTTAGCGATAAAACTTTTGCAGTTTGCTTGTTTTTAGACTAGAAAAAGCCTGTGATACGGTGAATCACGGTATTTTAATAAAAAACTTGTTGCATTATGGTATTAGAGGTGAAGCTAACGATTTATTTGTTAGTTACTTGGAAAATCGCAAGCAGCTTGTAGAAATTGATGATTGTCCATCGGATGAGAGAATCATTGATGTTGGAGTTCCGCAGGGCTCAGTACTAGGACCGCTGCTGTTCAATGTCTATATTAATGACATTGTGCATTTTGATGGGGTGAAATCATTGTTATTTGCGAATGATGCGGTATTTTACATCAATGACAGTTCTCTAGAGGTTGTGATTCAAAAAATGCGAAAATTTACTGTTGATCTAACATAATGGCTTGAGGTGAACAAATTGACGCCTAATACGGATAAAACTAAACTCATGCTTTTTAGTTCTGCGAGACTGAATGAATTAGTTGATGTATATTTCTGTGGGAGCATACTAGAAACGGTTAAAACCTTCAAGTACCTAGGTGTTATAAGTGATGATAAATTAAAGTTTGCTCAGCACATAAACCACGTTTGTAACAAATTAAGTAAGTCAAAAAGTGTCATTTATTCCCTATCAAGGTACATGCCTAAGGATGCTTTACTCAGCTTGTTTTACTCATTAGTTTATTCGCAGTTGACATATGCTACAATAATTTGGGGCGGGGCAACTGTTAACATTTTGAAGCCAGTGAAAATTTTGATAAACGATGTTCTACGAATCATTCTACACGTAAGACGAGACAGGAATAATATACCATTAATAAATACAAATTCAAAAAACTGAATCTTCTCAAACATGATATACATCGCTATTTTCTACTCAGGTTTTTGCGTGAAGCTATATCAGGTGAAAACGCTTTCTATGACCGCTATTTTAGTCATCTTCTTGCTGACCGACATTATGACATCAGAAATAACCGTTTTAATTTTCCGAGAGTCAGGTTAGAAATAG
Organism: Parhyale hawaiensis; assembly: GCA_001587735.2. Classification (NCBI taxonomy): domain Eukaryota; kingdom Metazoa; phylum Arthropoda; class Malacostraca; order Amphipoda; family Hyalidae; genus Parhyale; species Parhyale hawaiensis. The sequence continues at coordinate 10,774,471 of LQNS02278001.1, forward strand.
AGAGGCAATTTGACATATTTCAATGTGTTAGAGCTTTCAATGATCTTCCCGCTCCTTTATTAGAACCTATGTCTCATAGGGATTTTAATTGTAAATATAGGGATATGTGTATAAGCACTTATAATGATTGTGAATTTTGTGTCCCCAATAAGCTGAATATGCTTTTAGGGGTTTGTTTCCAATTATTTTGCGTACATTCAATTTTTATTTTAGATTTTCTATTTGTACTGTGAGATGGAAACAATAAATGTGTATAGGTGTATTGTTTTCACATTAAATTAAAAGTACATAGTCAAAATAAAACTAGAATATAGTAATCATTGAGAACGTCCCCCTGAAAGTGAGTACACTTATGGGACATCAGGCATAAAGTCATCAATGTTGTCATTTGCCTAAAACAGAAATCGATAGTTCCTACTAAAATATAGGTTACTTTCTCACATATTTTAACTACATATATCCAAATCAACGTATATCCAGAAAACCTACCTGTACTATTGTAAGATATTCATCAGACAATCACATAGGCACTACTCCATTTAAGTCTCAACGCAATAAAATATCTATGTATAGCTACAGTACCGTCCAAAACTAAGGGGCAAATTTTCAAAACGGTAAAACTTTTTTCTAACCATGCCAGGTACTTCTTGTTCTGCAAAATATTAGCCAGTAAGATGTTGATTATTGTGTTGAAATATAAGACATGTATGAAGGGTAATAAAAAAAAATTATGAACGAAAAGCTTTTCTCTTGAAATTTATAACGTTCAAAATTGAGGGACAAACAGGAAAAAAAATGCATTTAACTCAATATTTTGCTAGAAATATTTAGCAAAATGGTGGTGAACAATCAATATTTTGTAAATAGTCCCTTGCTTTCGATTACAGCTGCATATCGTCTACTACAACAGTAACATTCGCCCAATCCTATTCAAGTTTCATCCAAAGATCTTCCGTATTGATAGGGTTTCTTGCCATAACATTGACTCCTAGTGTTTTCCAAAGATTCTCGATTGGATATAGATCAGGACTTCGTGGTTGCCAATCCATAACTTCGAAATCTTGCTGCTCAAGGTAACTCATGGCTGTCTTGACCTTGTGGCAGGGGGCATTGTCTTGCATAGGGCTGGGACACCTGAGCTTACAATATTAGGCACGACAATACATTCTGACAGATTTTTATACACCTGAGCATTCACACGGGTTTGCAAACGAACGAGAGGTGATGTCCCTTGACTAGAGAACATACCGAAAACCAAGACTGTCCCGCCGCCAAACTTCACAGTCTTCTCAGTACACTTTACCCTTAATTTCTCACCTTCACGTCTTCTAAAAAAAGTTGTCACCGTCATTACCACACAAATTGAACTTGCTTTCTTCGCTGAAAACACTCTAGCCGAATTTTCAACGGACCAGTTAACATGATTGCTTGTAAACTCCAATCTCTTTTTCGTGTTCTTGGCACTCACAAGCAGTTTCTTCTGTGGAAGTCTTGCAAATGACCCTATTTTTGAAGGCGCCAAGAAGCGGTCTGACGTGAGACGTTCATACATGTGGTGCCATTCCTTTCCCTACTTATCGCAGCTGAGGACTTGAAACGATCCTTGAATGACGTACGCTGGATTACTCTATCCTCTTTAGCTGACGTTTCACGGGGCCTGCTGGCTTTCTTTAGCGGTACCAATGCAGCCGGTTTCATAGTACGACTTCACTATTCTGCCCACAACACTTTTCGAACAGTTTACCTTCTCAGAAATTTCTCTAATAGTGAAATTATTCTTGTGCAACTTGGTGGTATCTTGTCGCACGATATAATCAACTTTCTGACGTGGTGCCATCACGTAACGAACAGCAATGTTTACAAATGGCAGTGTCAAACTTTGTCTTCGATGTAAATAAAGAAATACGGACTGAATAATAAATTAATTAAACTTTCTATTTTTTTTTTGTCCCCTAGTTTCGGACGTTATACATTTAAAGAGAGAAGTTTTTCGCTCATAAGTTTTATATTATCCTTCAAACATGTCTCAAATTTTAACACAATAAAAATAAACATCTTACTGACTAAGAGTGTGCAGAACAAGAAGTACCTGGCATGGTTAGAAAAAAGTTATCCCGTTTTGAAAATTTGTCCCTTAGTTTTGGACGGTGCTCTATATGGTAGTAATGAAATCCGTGTTATCCCACTATTGAAGAGGTGCACCCTTTGGTATTCTTAGGAATTGATCGGCATACAATTACTGCTTTGAGATCAAAGCTATTAAAAACACCTTGCCTATTTACTACTTCCTGCGGGTAGGTCAGTAACACAGAAATTAATCATTGTACTGCTGTAAGCAGATACTCTTAAATTTATTTTTGAAGGTTCCGTGCAATATTGGTTGTACTAGTTCATCCGGCAACTGATTATAAGCTTTAACAGATTGAAATATAGTGAAGCGCTTTTCGATCTCGAGTCGAACAGAGGGTATATTTAAGCGAACATTTCTTATATTATAGTGATCCGTCGGGAGTAGATGGCTAAAATGAGATTCAAAATACGGAGTCCCTCCTGATATTAATCTTCGCATAAACTTCAGAATGAAATAACGATGAACATCTCTAAACTTTAAGTGCTTTAGTCGGCGATACATTTTATTAGTGGACATCCGTGGTATATTGTTTTGGTCCCGTTTGACATTTAGTATTACTCTAAGTGCGTTCATCATTATTTTAATAATGCGCCTCACCATGTTATCAGTGGCCCCACCCCAGAAAATAATACTATAGGTTAATAATTTATAATACAGTAGTGCATAATACAACAATACCAATGCTTCTCTCGCTATGTACTTAGAAACAGCTTTGATTGCACCTTTAGCATTGCCCAGTTTATCACAAAGTACAGATATATGCGCAGAAAATGTAAGATTGTTATCTATAATCACTCCTAGATATTTAAAACTTTGCACCCATTCTAACTTGATCCCGTTAAAATATAAACGAGGTGGGAGGTGTTTTTATTGCACTGAACAGCATGAGCTTCGTTTTGTTTACGTTAGGAGTTAGCCTATTGAGCGTTAGCCAAGAACTTAAATTGTCGATTAACTGTTGTACTTTTTCTATTGCAAGATACGAAATTCTGCTTTACTACGCAGTCTTATAATAAAACTCAAAGCCAGAATCATAGAGAAGATAGCCATTTTACTGCAACAAATGATAAAAATACGAAGGAAACAAACTAGACGTCAAATTATAAAATTGGCAACGCCAAATTATAAAATCGGTAAACGTTTCGGGTTTCACCCATCATCAGTACCTCTGTGATGAAAAAGGATTTCCTACAAATTTTTAAAAACTCCTATGGACTGACAATAAAAAGAGGATGAACACTATTTTAGTCATTTAAATTTGGTTTCTGTTTAAAAACATAGATTAATTCTAGTAATCGTAAGTCTAAGCTATTGCACAAAGAAAGCGTTTTGAAATTCTCTAGGTGCACACGGAAGCCACACGCCTCAGCATGCAGTCGCACAGAAGAAAATGGAGGCTGTGTAAGAATATTGCCAGTACGACAGCTTCTTCCGGCGTGCTCAGAAACTCTCTTGAAAAGCATACGCGACGTAGATCCCTCGTATGATGATGAACAAAGTTCACAACAGTATTGATAAATAAGAGAGCTCTGCACGCCGTGATGAAGTCAGTCTTTGTACTGAAAGAATGACTTTACTGTACATTTATTCGACAGAATGATCTTAAAGTCTAGGTTAGGGAAGCATAACTTTTAAAGCTGGGTTAATTCGCACCGCAGTTTTTCGACTGGCTACCAAAAAACTGTATGTCAAAGAAGGTACTGATTCAGGATGCAACTACAACAGTATTTAGCTGGTAATAATTGGAAAGAAATTTTTTGATATACGAATAGATCATATTTGAAAAGCTGAAAGTCAACATCAGACCGGCTAGTACGCCAACGGGCATATGCCACCCGCTTTAACTGGTGCGCTCTCCTACAGGCATCATCAAACCAGGGCTCATCGCTTGTCCTAACCGTTATGCAGCGGGAAGGGACATAAGCGCGCACCATGCCAGAGAGAAGCCGATCCAAAGTAGACCCAGGATCAGTAGACTCTCTCACAACACCCCAAGGTAGCGCAATGATGGCACCAGAGACAGCATCCCAATTCCCTCTGGACTTCAAAAATATTCCCTCTGGACCCGTGAAACTTTCACGGTTTGTAAGGCCTCTTAGACAGACCCGTGAAACTTTCAACACTGGAACTTAATATGTGATATATTAACTCCATCCTCTTGGTTGATAATAATATCCATAATTCCCTGCAGTGGAGTAGCCAGGGGAGGATCGTGGGGGACACACTCCTTCCCTAAAAAGTTACACGCGCCCTTTACTGGAAATGAGGCCTTGAAAAATGTACTGTTTAGGGCCTAGCTTTTGTGTCTCGCTGCCGCCATCCCCCCCTTTGAATTTTGCTAGCACTCCTAGTGCCCACCCCCACATGGAAATTTTCCAGGTCCTTACCCGTTCATTCATATGAGCCCAGGGGCATAAAGATTATTAAAAAGACCTTCCCCAGCTGCACAGAACTGCTGACCTCCGCGTATGATTGGATGAGTGGAATATTTATATAAGTTAGCAGCACCAATGAAACGTTCACGCTCTGGCTTAAAGCGTTTCAAATAGATCAGTGAAACCTTCGCATTGTACCATGGCTATTCCTCATCAACATCACAACCAACACCGAGATTCGATGTATGATATCTTATACGACCAGCCTTTTTGCTGATAATTACTGAAGCTGCCCATGTCTAAGTTGCCAGTGGATTACATTTATAAGTCCCCTATCTAACTGGACCCGTGGAATTCCTTTGGCAGTAAACCACGGTACAGGTTCCCAAAATTTATTCCTAAAATTTTCGGGCGTATAAACAATTAAAAAGACCTGGCCTGTGGCCGAGAGATTACAGTAGTCACCAGCCGTATCACAGATACGCCAGGTTCCTGAACACAATAAAGCGCAAAACAATGAAGAATGAAGGACGAAAATCGCCAATATATTTGCCTCTCGCGTTAGCTGTAGCACAGATACCGGATTTCGCATGTAAGGCCAAATGCGAGTTGAACATTGAATTCAGGCGTGACACACGAAGGAAGGAACGAAGGAACAACGCTATTAATATTATAGATTTTCGGCAAGTCTGAGTTCGAAGATGAGGTCAGCGTGCTCCTTTTGATGAGGACATTAATATTTCTCAGATGTAAGTATCTTGGCCTCGCCATAACTCATCACCCAATATTAAATAAGTTTACTTCCTCCTTAGCCACATTTTTTTCCAGAATTTGCAAAGATGGCAAACGATTTCCACTACTTGATAATGGACGCAAAATAGTCACAAGATGCATCAATAACTGCCAAGAACCACTGAGGATTAGACTTAATTTCCATCAGAAACATTGAAAAACACTTGTTGAGGCTTTGAGTTCGTCATCTAATACTGATGAACAACTGAACATCCAACACGAAAAATGGCAAACAAAGGTACGTAGAGTAAACAATGCATTGCGTTTTACTGAAGTAAAGAAGCTTTCGGGCCCAACAGCTAACATTTCTGAACTTTTGATTTATTCATCATTGGTGAAGTACCTCACCTGAACGTCCCTGAACCGCCTGCCGTGGAAAGTCATTGTGTTGGGAAGCAAGAACATCTTCTCCACCATGAAGCAAGCCCCCAGGTCCACAAGAACCCACGGGTGGTTGTAAAGTCCTGAGTGGTAGTACGTGGTCTCATTGCCGTCCACTATCAGGTCTACGGATCTGAAAATCAAAAGAGGAGGCCTGTAATGGGGATCTTGCAGGTGCTGCATTGCGCAAACATACTCTTACAGGTTCGGCGATTTCCTAATTTCTTTCAGATGCTTATTTTTTTGCAATTTAAGTTTAAGAGGGGCAGAAAAGGAGTAACGACCATAACTCGAAATGAAATAATATTTATATGGATAATAGAATCCTGAATAGGTAAAGCTATTACAACAAATTGGATACGTGCGCTAAAACAGACAATATATTATAGAAAGCTGAAGCCGTTACAGCATTTAAATCAGGGATAATTTTGTTTTTCTTTAAAAAGTTCGCAGAAAATGCCAATAGAAACAATTACACTAAGGCTAATTTCCTAAAATAAATATAGGTGCCGACACATTTTATTAAAACCTAACGTTCGGGGATAATGTCTCCAATCATCAGAAAATTTAAAATATGAAGTAAAAAAGGAAGTAACACGAGTAATTTTAATAGAACTAGAGTGGGGCGGGACACATGTTGCTAGGCTGACACCTAAAAGGCGAAATACTGGAGTACGCTTGGAGGGGGGGTGGTCCTAATATAGAGAGCGGGACAATCGGACGATATGGGTTATGAAGGGAACAGAGCACGTGCAGTCGGAGGGAAAAGGTCAGTCATCGATCGTGACGAGTGTTACAGCTGTGGTCATTATATTGAGGCTGAGATTTCTACTGAGAATATATGGCGCTTCTAGAGTTGTGAGTTCTTTTGGGTTGGAAAAGTCGATAAAACAGAAATCTTTACTGCTAATTGGACGGTTGTTTTATTCTGCATGAAGACGGGGAACTAAATAATAATAATAATAAGTTTATTGAAACGTGAAGAACATTACAAACAGTATCAAATGTGTGGTTTTGCTAGTGATCAACCTGTTCCGCTGGATATACACCTAATTGTTGGTCCACGCGGGCCTTGTAATGTTATCCAGTGCTGCCGTTTTACAGAGCAGAGCAGCTCGGGCACGAAAATCTGTATACAACACTGGACAGTAAATTTGTTTGAGGTTTGTCTTTGAATTCAAAATAGGATCCTGTGGTAAAGGTGTTCTTGTAAGAGAACCTGATGTTTATATGCGGGTAGGCTTCGGAGAGGAAAGCTTCCAGGGAGTAATAAATAAAATAAAAACTCTACTGTTTAGGGCATATCAATTATCTTCCTCATACCTAGCATTTTCCAATGAAATAGAATTTCTTCGAACTTTTTTCAAGAATAAAGGATACCCACACCACCTCCTTGATTACTACTGCAAACTATTTCTTGACAAACTTTTCGATCCCGGTATAGCTAAACCTACCGTTCTTAAACTTTACTTTTTTCATTCCCTCCCATTAAGTGGTGGCAATAATGATAGCACCTTTTGAAATTTTGTAATAAGTTTAAAAATACTGCATCAATATAGTTGAAATTTTAACTAAATAATGTTACTTTAATTAGTTACCGATTCCTTGTAATCATTATTGTATGCGTTGTCTTTTCAAAGTTTTACCACGAAAATAATAGTTTGTGGGTGCAAATCGGGTGGAAATAAAGATAGCACATATGGAAAAAATTGTATTTTAGAAAACAATGGGAGCAAAAAACATAATTCTCAATATTTACAATCGTTGCCTTTTGATTGCTACACCTCCACACATCGGTTATTCATAGAATTAATTAAATTAGCGAGGATTTCTTCAGGGTTAGCCTCCCAGCATTCATTTATGGTCTGCCACAAGCTTTCTTTATCCTGAAATTGTCTCCCATTGGCGTAAACATGCCGTGAGAGTATCCCTTAAAGATTCTTGTGGAACACCAGTATTAATTGAAGCACTATTTGACACAAATAATTTATGTTACATACGGTTTGTTGTTAGTAAGATAGCTCTGTAAGAGTTTTAAAGCGTTTCCAAGTATGCCACAATGATACAACTTACTCAATAATATTTCAGAATTGACGGTGTCAAATGCCTTTTTCAGTCAAGGAACACCCATATTTTGTGTGTTTTTTCTACAAAAAGCAGGTAGTAGCTACGTCGTTAACTAAATGAAGTACAGCATGTGGGGCATTTCTCCATATCCTAAATCCAAACTGAAATGGTGAACGATTACTTCAAAGATCTTATTGAACTCCGAAAATGTATAAATAGGTTAATAACTGCAAGCATCCTCTGGGTTGCCGGCTTTGTAAATGGATATCACCCTAGCTATCAATTTGTGGACGATCTCTTCGGCGAGAGCATCTCCAAGTGCGCCGCTGCAGCACCAAAGCTGGTCAACAAGCTCTTTCTATCTCTGGAGCTTTGCTTTGGAATATTCTTCTCCCTTCAATTCAGAATGTGACTGAATATCATCAGCTCACCAGTATGGTGTTGTCACACTTCGAGCAGTCCCAATAATTGCGCAAATACTCTAGATAAATTATGCTGAAATCCTAAAAATGAAGGAGGCATACTCTGGTGTCTACAATAGAAATGTCAGTGACTAGTATCCTCTAATTTTTTTTTTCACATCGAAAATATAACACTTCTAAATACACTGGTTGCGTACCACACAAGGAATTTGTAAATGTACTATGTTTTATTTGACGTGTAATATCCCATTTATACATGTACTATGTTTCT
>LQNS02278001.1:10789269-10801953 GCA_001587735.2 Parhyale hawaiensis
CGTGGTCAACCTTGTCAAAAGCCTTAGCAAAATCTAAGTAGATTACGTCCACATTCTTTCCTTGGCACAATGTCTCTACAATGGAATCATAATGCTCCAACAATTGTGAAGTAGTGGAATGTTCTGGTCGGAAGTCCTTACACACATTACGGACGTAGTCCTTCCTCATCTGGGCCCAAGTGCGGTTCACAGAGGCTTTCTGCTCCTCAATGTTGTAGTTGCGATCTTTGCATGCTTTACTCTCAATATGCGGCCACACGCTTTAGACCTGAGAAATGAGATCAAGGCGACTGTGGGGGCCAGAAGTATTTGGGCCAGAAAGTCATGTTGAGGCTCATCCAGTTTTGGACGGTTTTCGACGTGTGGGCTGTTGTACTACCTTGCTGAAACACGCAATCTCCATCTTTGACGATTTTTCTGATCCAATGAAGAACTTTTATGGCCATGATACTCTTGTATTCAGCCCCTGTCAACCTGTAACCGCCCTTCAACCACAGTGGAGGCATCTTCTCTCCATTGGATGCCACAACGCCAAGCACCAACACAGAGGCCGGATGCATTGTAGTGAACGTGGTGGATCTTTGAGGCTTTCATTATTCTTGAAGCGGTTTTCGACCCGTTTCACCGTGGATAAACTGACATTTCACAACCTAACAATGTTCGCCTTCTGATAACCCGCGCGAAGGAGAGCTGCTATCTTTATCATTTGTATTTCCATTAGCAACAATGTATAAAAATAAACACTGTTACCAGTTATCATATTATCTTAAATAGTTTGGGAATGAGTCATTGCCAATAAATTTCATCAAGTCTTTGGAATGAGTTTCACACCTTCAAAATACAAAACAGGTCAGGACTTTTGCAAAGCCCGGTATTAGAGCCAGTTTGTTTAAAATTTCATTCTGCGCTTAATAATCGGCTAAGCCACTCTTGCTATGCCTTTATTTTAAAGTCACGCCTCTGTCTGGCACATCACAACATTCAACAACAAAGTGTTCTAAAATTTTTTTTTTTTCAAACTTTGGCTAGTTTTGATAGATTGTCGGCCTTGGAAAAATTTCCGCAACATACTTCTGATTCTTAAATACCTAAATTAGTCACAAAAATATAAATGCTTGGATTGTAATATCGTAAATCCGCTGTTTACGGCATCCTTTCATTTTTTGAAGTAATGGAGAATGGTTTTGCATTAGTTAGTAAAATAAAAAAGTGTCATGTTGTAGAACAGAGGCTTCTCAACTTTGTGATATCCATGATATGTTATGAAGTGCCAAATAAACAGCTTATGGCGTTGTTAATGAAAATTATCTGTATACGCGCTAAGGGAGAATATTAGAACAGAATGAAGTGATGAAATACCGGCTGCAATGAAATGCGGCAGCACTGGCACTGCAGTAATGGAAGTTATATGACATTGTTAGCTGTGAAGTGATCTATCATTAGCAGCCATGAAGTGAAGTGTATTGAAGTAAAGTGTATTGGCAGCCATGAAATGAAATAGCAAAGGCAGCGGTGAAGCGATATGGCGTTGGCAACCGAGAAGTGATATAGCATCAGCAGCCGAGAAGTGATATGCAGTGGCTGCAGTTGCAGCCACGAAGGAATGTAATGTAGGCCACCGTGAAGAGATTTTACACCGACAACCATGAAGTGATGTAACGTAGGTAGCCCTGACGTAATAGAGTGTAAGCAACAACCATGATATCATTTAATTTAGGCAGCCATGAAACGATTCAACTCTAGCAACCATCAAGTGATATAACGTAGGCAACAACAAAGTGGCGATGTATACCTAGGCAGTAATGTGAAATGACATGGGCATCAACGATGTGCTGCTCCAGATGGTTCCTGTAATGAAGGGTTGTATCAGCACTAATATGTCCTTATAATATCATATAACGGCTGTCGTATCCCTGTCTCATGGCTAAGTATGCTTTTTCAGTTCAACGCTCGATTTCACTGAGCAGTCAAGGCATTGTGTATTCTATGATTGGTCTTATGTGAATAGCAAAAAAAAAAAAAAAACTATCGCAAATATATGTACATTCCATCCAGTAATTCAAAAAAAAAGTAGCAAAAGTACTATATATGATAATTATTTTTCACGGTCTGTACGTAATCTAAAGACTTCCGAGACGCAGGCTTATACTTTACGAGCTCTTGACGCAGCTTAAAGTAAAAAATGTAGAGCGGAGTCATTATATTGTTGTCAACTAGCTCAGCTTCACGGTATAATTAACTGGTGCATAGCTGTTTAATCTTAGCATCAATGACTAGGTTGAAATAATACTAATGAGAAAGCTGCCACAAGTTGTTAGGACTTCAACTGTCGCAGAGTACTCACTTATCTTCAAAGTGAGGTGATCCAGTGACAGTCCTGTTGAATGCTACATTGGCAGACGCATCGTAAATGCGCCTCGACCTGAGCACGAAGGGGTTCATGGGCTCTGATTTGGGATCGTCGAGAAGTATTTTGCACTCCCCTGAAATGAAAGAAAAGAACAATATTAAAAAAAATCGAACTTTCAAATGATACCATTGACGAGTTTTTGCAGTCTCTTGGCTTTCACAGTCGCATAGGCAGGGCTTGGTCTTACTGATATGCAGTTCGTATGTATGCATCATTGCCATAAAAACAATATTTTCTCCCACATGAAAGCCACGGTATCCATCGGGCCAGATAGCGATCGTAATAGTGATTCATTCTATTTTCTCCATAACTTCCTATACACGAGAAGGCCATTTTTCTGAGAACAGGTTCTCCTTCATAGGTAAGAAAAAGGAAATAAGCCTTATACCAAACATTAGCGTAGTTGGCGGTATAGAATAATTTCAGTCACTCGATTGGGCGCAGCTACCTGGAGGCAGTGGGATATTTCAGTCGTTTAACCCATTAGAACCCAGCGCCATTGAGGTGGGCACAAAATTGCTCTAGTTGTGGCTCCTGCACCTACTTCATTTACCTGTCAATATACGTTTTCCATGCCTCACTTGAAAAAGAAAATGTTGAAATTTCAACATTGATTAGAGAAAGTATCGATTGGTTTGTGACGAAACGTCTGTGTACTTGTAACTCTCGACTTTTACGTGTCTCAACTTTAACGCGCACCTATCTCAATTTTTACGAAATGTGTTACCTACTCTCGAATATTACGATTTGTCCAGTTTTATGAACGTTTTCGATGCGTAATTATTATGTAGCATTGTTTATTGTACAACATCAACTTCTCGAGTAATAAAAGACATGTTATCAATTGCTTTTGTATAGATTTCCTTTACACTGTTGCAGAATAACGAAAAATTTCTACAAGCTAACTTAGAATGGTCCTTGCATGCAATACATTTTCTTTGTGCATTATTCCCATCCAGTGTGGCCATCTTGGCGTTTTAAAGCTAGCTTTACCATTATTATCACCAACGTTCTCTCTCATCAGAAAATAGTGTCAATGTCGTCTCATTAATAATATGTAGGCATTGTATTAGCAACTCTCAACAGAAGCGGTACTAATTTTCTCTTATGTTATTGTATATTACTATTCTTATGCTACCATTTAAGTAAGATAGCCTCGGTGTGCTGTGCTCTACCCATGTTGGACAAAGCATTCATATGAGAAGTATGTAAATGGGATTTATTATTTATTTTCGGTGAAATAGCGTTATAAATTTTAATTCTGATATATCATCTAGGATGAAAAAAAGCATCGAAAAAGAATAATCAGCCGTTTTTTGACATTTTTATTGTTTATTAGTAAGCCAATTTACCCTATTTTGTAAGAAAAATCACAAACCCTATGATTCACGTCCGTTGGAAGCTTGAACTGAACTTGTCTAATGTAGCTATGTGTGTGATCATGTTAAGGTAATGAAGTGCCAGCATACCTACCTATACAGAGCATCATGATAATGTTATCAGAAGATTCCTCCTACTCATTGTGCAAAGAAGCTGACACTGCAAAATTTGTTGATGAAAACGACAGTGGTAGGTAAAACTATACCAACATTCCACAAACTGAACAATAAAAAAATTACACAAGTTATAAATTATTTACAAGGTCTGAAAGATTGTTTTATAATCGCATGTCAAAAGCCATCAGCGTTTTCAGTCGAAAATATTCTGACTAATCGCATGTCTCAAGAAATGTGATATTGCTTAAATGAAGAAATTAAGTAGCTCAGACTTTTACCCTAGTAGTTTTTTTTATCATAAAAGCGCTAACATAGACGCTGTGAAGAGTTTTGCAGGTTAGGCCTACCCACTTCCTGGAGACAATTTTGGTTTGCCCGTAAAATGATCGAAGTGTAACAGTAAAACAAACTGTTACTCAGAAGTTTAATTAATGCAAAAATTTAAGAAAACAAATTGATGTATCAGTATTTTGTCATGTCTCACATAATGTTAAAAAAATTATCGCTGTAAAAAATTTGAAAAATGCTTCAAAATTGTTATAAACGAATAAAAACATCGAATTTATATCACCCATAAAAATCTCAACAGATTTAACTGTGCTGCATGAGCCCTTGCGTTAAATAAAATTTCATTGAAATGAAATTTAAAACGTAGTTTTTCTTCAGAAATATTATTTTACTCTTATTTTCTGCTGCATAAAGATAATTAAAATTTTTTTTCAAAATTTTTTTCTTCGCGAATCTGGCAGGAAAACCCAGATTTCATTTGGCAACAATATATGTGACTTTATCTCATCTTTTACGAATGTATCTCTAGTATTACGATTTCATCCGGTCCCAATCTCTCGTAAAAGTCGAGAGTTATATGTACAATTTTGTCTGTTCACTTTCTTCTGCACCGAAAAGATGGCCACCCCCAGGTATGTTTGCCCATTTATTTTATTCAATACGAATTACTAACGAACATCATGTTGCTGTCTTAAATTACTAATGTTACTAACGTAGCTTAGCGATTTTCGTGAAATTTGAAGTCCTGTTACACGAGTTTTGAAGGTTTATAATTGCCGCCCATTTGAGTGGGCGCTGGGCAGACCCCCTGCCATGAGCCCATGGCCCTTCGAAAACTTCCTTACTTTTAAATAATTATGCGCTTTAACGTGATAGGAGACATTTTCATAGCATTTTTTCAGCATTTTGTAATAAAAATTATTTTTAGTGAATGAATTTTTGTGGATTGTTAGTATCATACATAGAATATAATAGATCGAGTTTTATTTTGTTGCTTTGTAGCTTCAGCAAATTGTCGTCTTCTCTGGTCAACAAAATCAGATACAAGGAACATTGCTGCGTCAGAATGTGAAGGAATAGAAATAAATTTTAACAAATCATGAGTCGCTGATAATACAAACATTGATTCAAGTGACCGGTTCTTCAGAGTGAAACCCTTGTTTTCAACAATTTGGACAATTTGGAATTTTTTTGCAAAAATGACAGAACTTCCTGGAAAAACTTGGGCGATAGATGAAGCAATGGGTCCTCACAGTTTGAAACAGTTTATCCGAGGTAAGCCAGTGAGATTCGGTTACAAGTTTTGGTACTTTTGTTCTCGTGAAGGAGCTCTGATCCGATTCAAGTTGTAAGAGGAAGTGCACACTGTAAGAGATGGAACCATGGTAGTTGGTGAATCAGTTACGACTGGAATGGTTGTGAAGTTTATGGCAAAGGGAGTATCGGATTCGTTGATAATTACAGTACTTCACGTCCTTGCCGTTCTTTGTACGGTCGCGAATCTGAGTTATCAACCTCACTTGAACTCTTAAAAAGAAAAGAATTCGCACCGTACCACTGACAAGTTATTCCAAAGTCGAAGAAGAAGCTGAGGAAGAAGAAAGATCTTACTATTGTTCATTCGCAAGATAACAGTGACGTCATCATTAGAACTAATAAGTTGAAGAAGTTTACGTGCTCTTGGAAAATGCAATCGCTGGTTAGCTAAGCACAAGAAAAAAATATTGCTCGAATGCCACAACAAAGGTGATCCAAAAGTCCAAACATAGAATGAGAAGTTGTGCTTTATTTGACCACTTTCGAGACGAATGCCGGATTGCTTTCCGCAAAAGAGCGTAGTACTACGCTAAATTCCGCTTTATTGTGAATGCTGAATTTCTCAATGAATTGCTGTACTACCGCAAGTTCAAACAAATGACACAACCGGACTACAATCCTCAAATTGTCAGCTGTCTTCTCTCACCAATGTCTGCTGCTGCGACAGAGACTCATATCCGTTGTCCCATTAGCGAAGCGATGCGTTATGAAGGTGTAAACCACAACATTGTGATAGGACCAACTCAAATGCGTTGTTGTGTAATAAGTACGTTCGTCCTTTGGGTATAAAGTGATATGTTGCACTTCACGATCAGTGCTGGTCGGCGTATCATACTCCCAAGAAATAAAATGTAATGTGGAAAACACAGCGACTGTGCGGTGTCTGTAAAAAGAATGTCTACCCCATGGGTGCTCAAGTGTAAAGTTGCTCTCCATATTGAGGGCTGGTTCCAGTATCACACTCCTTGATTGTGGTCCATCGGTACAAAATGTCAATTTATGTCATTATGCTAGTCTATTCAACACTCATATTCGATAGGCGGAATTATATTTTATTGTTTTCCTTAGTTTCATAAATGAAGATAGATTTATTATTTGCTTATTCTCTAACAATTCTTTAAGATAGGAAATTTATTCATTATAAGTATTGCTATATTTTTACGTTTCTGCAATAATATTTTTATAAATTTGTATGACATAGAAGATTGTTTTGTTTATATATAAAGTCGACTAATCCCAAAGTAAGATTTGCCGTTTCGGGACGTATTCTCCTATCTTCAGAAACTATATGATTATGAATGAATTCTACAAAAATTAACAAATTTATTCGAAAAAAGGATAATTTAATTTTGCTACTCTAATGGGACAGAGATGTTATCGGTGTGAGGTGTAAAACGTGAATGACCGGGGCAGGTTTGGAGGGGCCTAACGTGAATACTTGTACAGTCGAGCAATTAGGAGGAAGCAGCCGGGCATAGTCAATGAGTGGAGGAAACGGAACTAGTACAAGTAGAGGACGAAAATCAGTTATACACCGTGATGAGAGGTGCAGCTGTAGTCGTTTGAGGCTGTTTTTTTTTTTTTCATTGATGTAGAGCGATTCTAAAGTTGTCACTTCTATTGAGTTAGAAAAGTCAATAATGGAGAAGTCTTTCCTGCTAATGGGTGATTATTTTCGGGAGCTGAACGAATGGGTTTGGCAAGTGGTAAGCCTATTCTACTAGATATACCTAAATGTTGATCAACGCGAGCTTTATAATGTTGTCCAGTGCTGCCAACGTACGAAGGATTGCAGCTCTGCACTGCACTTCTCCATCATCTATTTTTCCAACTCAATAGAACTGATGCAGTTAGTATCTCTCTAACCTCGTGGGTTAGGAGTTATGGGAACCAAAAAAGTATTAGTAGCATTCATCACCCATCAGTGGCAATACGCGCTAAGGAAGGCTGAAACATTGAAAAAATGTAAATGGACAACTAGTACAAACAGTCACTAATTGCATTAGAGTCTAATAAAGGCCAGGATAGCTCGGAAGACGTAAAGTTGGGTTACATTATGACAGCTAAGGTTAGGTAATGGCAGTATGGATTAATAGGTAAGGTAAGTATGGAATTGAACCCCGCCACATAGCCCTACCCACTTTTGGCGCCTCACTCCTCAGCCCTGCTTACACCCACATGAGCTCATAGGTCCTCTCACAACCCGTTCTTGACTTCGGTAGCTATAACCTGTTCTTGACCTCAGAAGCTCCTCCTCGAATTGAGGAATTTCTTTGATATACCGATGATCCGCCATTTTTCTTGAATTTTAAGAGGGAGCTTCAGTGACTTTTCGCCCATTGTTTTCTTTAACAAATTCGGCACTTAATAGATCGAGATTACCAGAAGCGATTTTCACCAAATTGCATCTCATGTAAGATCAACATCAGAACAAGCGGTTCGCTTGGCCAATGACGTGAATTTCGTTGAACATAATTAGAAATATGGCATATAAAGTTTGAGGGCCTGACGGTTTTTCTTGTAACCGCTGTCACTACGGGAGAAGTTCCTACAGATGGAAGTTTCATGCAAGGTTGGATAGCTCAATTGTTCTACTAGCCCTTAGAAGTGTTTTCGTCTTCTAATAACCACGAATTAGGGTCTTTTTTTATTGACTTCCTCTCTAACAGTGCCATTGTTTGTTAAAAAATGCAAGAAAACACAAGCACCGCGTAGCGTAGTACCATCACCCGCAGTAAGGGGTAAATGCAACGCCGTCGATTTGTATGGTCAACATACTGTAGAGTTTTGGCATTTTTAACTTCTCAGTCAACCGGTCTGTTTTTGTGCTAACAACCATAAAATTAAAAACAGTGACAAACTAACTAACAAACAAATGTATCGTTACAAAAATTTGGTCATTTACTCTTTATAATCTACCTAACAGCTGGTGTAAATTTCATAAAAAATCCGTCAATAACTTTTTGAGTTAATGCATTGAGAAAAATGAGGCAGACAAACAAATGAGCGAACCCATGCGGGGACATCACCTGGTGACTATATACCTTCGCCCTAGAAGTTATGTTTCCGTCGAGTTTGTATGCCACTAAAATATCTAAAAAATTCAGGTACGAATTTTTGCCAAATTTGCACATACTGTTAGGCATGTTAAAATGAACAGATTATTATCTTATGGTAAAGATCGGCCAGTCCGTGTGTGTCTGCTTGTTTTATTGCTTTTTTTGTGGCTCCAAATGTCAAAAATTTATGAACGGATTACTATCGAGTTTATAAGAGTTGTTTGGTACCGTATATTGAAAAGCGTAAATAGCCAAATTTTGTAATGATCTGTTTGTTCTTTCGTTTGTTTATCGTTGAGTTTTATAAATATTTATTAGTAAATTATATCTAAAAGTTGTAAACGGATCTCTGTGAAAGTAGTTTAAATTATTAATTCAACGCATCTAAGTCCCTGCAAAAAAATTATGAACGTTGCTAAACTCTTTCTGCCTCTTTTCTGAGTGGAGCTACAAATTCAACGTCGTCAGATTAAACCCTAGAAAGAGAGACCCCTAGGAGAGGCGAGGTGCGATGTACCTCGCCCTAATGATTTGCTAATAAATTCATTATTTATTGGTATTTCGGATTAAAAATCAACAGGCATATACTTTTCAGATATTCATACAGGAGTTGAGATATAATTAGAATCATCAATTATTTGGTAAATTATAATAAGACACCATCAAATGAACATTTCTAAGAGAACACTAGCAAGCATACAATCATATACATTTTGTACGATAATAGTGGTAGTTCGCTCACCAATGCAGGCAGTGTGCATGTGTTGCGGGGACTGTTGGGTGCCTGCTGTATTGCAGGGACTGTACTGTCTACATACGCAGAAAAATCAATATACTCTGTCAAATCAATATATATCAACAGAAACAGCGATGGAGGTTAGACGAGAACTAGAGCACTCTTAGAGCGTATACCTCCGCCAAGTGAGGCAACGGTAGCAAAAAATGCAATTTGAATTTAAAACCATAATTTTTTTGCATAAACTCCAAAATCTAATCATTTGTGCCTTTTGATAGTAATAGCTTGTGCAATTTTCTTGAAGATCCGTTCATAACTTTTTGAGTTATACGGGTAACAAAAGTAATGACAAACATGAGTCAAACATACAAACGAACAAACCGATCTGCACTAAAATTTAATCATTTATGTCTTTTAACATTACTAACAATCCCTATAAATTTCATAAAGAGCCATTCATAATTGTCTGAGTTCTTGTGCTAACAATCATAAAATTAAAAATAGTGACAAACGAATGAACGAACGGATCATTACCAAAATTTGGTCATTTACTTTTTATTATATACCTAACAACTCGTGTTAATTTCATCAAAATCCATCCATAACTTTTTGAGTTATGGCATTGAGAAAAATGAGGCAGACAAACAAACGGATGGACATATTTTCACCAAAAGTTAATCATCTGTTCCCTCTAACATACCTTACAATCCCTGTAAATTTTATCCAAATCGGTTCATAACTTTTTGAGTTATCTTGGTGACAGACAGAGAGAGAAAAACACACAAACTGACAGACAGATAAACATGGCGAAAAGATAACCTCTTTGGCGGAGATAATTACGAATGAAGAAACAAAAGAAGTAGGAGAAGTTATAATGAAGCACATAAAGACGGAATGAGGTATTAGGATGATTTATTTACTTATAATAACATCTCTACATGCACAATGCAGTTTTAAATTAACCCCTTCCACTTGAAACTGAAGATAGCTTCATTTCAAATTTTGCGTTGCCTGATTTCATATCCAGCGCATAATAATTAACCTATATTAATTAAGAAATCTTTTACATTTTCTGTGGCAGATACATGTAGGTAGCTCCAGTTTAGTTTTTAGAGAGTTTCCTAACATTTCAGTCTGCTGCTTATGACATTTCTTGTGCTATTTGGTATATGAAGAAGAGTAAGTGACTAAGTTTTTGTGCTTGTACCTCGGTGCTACCTCTGTGTTTGATCTTATGTTTGTTACCATAATAACTCCAAAAGTTATGTGAATGGATCCTTTTCAAAACACAGGAATTATTAGAAGCAATATAACACTCAGTTGATACAGTTTTGGAGATGATCGTTTCGGCATATTCTGTGAATGAATTCTGAAAACAGGTGAAATGACTTTGTGTCGATAATTTTTTTTTTCCTTTTCACTTACCGTCTATTTATTTTTTGCTTTGTTTTTCCTTTCTTCCATGGGTTTCCATCGGTAGACTCGTTTATTGACTTCCCTGATGCCCCACAAGTTCCTGTGGTCGAGCCCAGTAATTTGATGCTTGCCTGCGCCGCATGAGGACCGACGTGCTAATTTCTCAAATGTGTAGTGTTACGCCCGACCCCATGACCGTCCTGTTGCAGAGTTTTCACAGCTTCGCAGGCAAGCGGTTTTCCTGAGTTTGCTCGACTCTGAAGCTGAGTCTTAATGACAAGCCTAATTTAGCTGTATTTTCCCTTTTCACATTCGTTACAGAGTTGTATTCACCCCCCACCTCTATGATTGGTCATGTGACATTTAATTTCCTGAGAAGCCGCCGTGTTGTGCTCACCATCTGTGTTCTCAATGATTATCACTATCGTAAGCATAACAGGCCACACCTAACTCCAGATTGATTGGTCCACAATTGTCTTGCTCTATTATATGCGTAACACGTCTACACCTTTCCTATAATTGACTGTTACCTAACTTATGTCACAAACCTGTATCCTAACTGCTAGGTCTTCGCCACCTTATAGTTTTCTACTGTATTTAACATAATAAAAACATCTAAGGGATACTCGTGTAATTTCGAATTTGCCTCTATTTTTTTTTACTTTATATGGGCACTATCTTGGAATTACGATATCCTCCTCTTATTTTCTATGTATTCATCAAATAGAAAACGATTTAAAGGTACACATCTGTTTTTAATTTCCCCCAGTTCGCATTTCGCTATTTTTTGAATTTGTATGGGCACTATTTGGATATTGGCTACTATACTCTGTTTTTTTTTTACATCGCATAATATTTTCCATAAATTATGATACGATAGCAATCATGTAAAGGGTACGTAGCTATATGTTGAATTTTTTGCAATCTATGTAATTAACCTGTAGTTTTTATTATTATGTCCAAGTTTCAATCAGATTTTAATATCATCCTACCTACCCACCATATCCTGATTTCTGTGCACCGTTGGAGTGGAGAAAACACGTGCAGAGATTCTTAATTACCTTGTCTCGTAGTGTATAAATATATATGAATCGTACTGTTTTCATTATTACGTCATAATACCAGCCATCTTCCTACGTCATATCAAAATTATCCATGCAATCACCTTCAAGAATACGACAAGAGGAGGCCCTTCATTATTTTCCATTTTAATACATGAGGTGTATGTATAACCTACAAATTCTAATATCGTGTCCAATTCTGACTCTGGTTTCTATGTCCTACCACTTTTCTCTATAGTCACAAGAAAATGATCATAAGGGTGTTCAACTATATATTAATTTTTATATGATGCATGTATTAAACCTGCAGTTTTCCTTATTACGCTAAAGTTTCACTCAGCACCCTTCGTCACAAATTTTCTATGTTGTCTAAAGGAAAATAATGAGAAAAGGCACTTAGCTATATTCAGATCTCCTTCCATAGGGTATATGTGCATTTAACCATCGAGTTTCTCTATTGTGTTGAAACATCAGACAGCTTTCTACGTGAACCTAACACCATCCTAAATTTGTTGTTTAGTCTGAAAAAAAAATAACATATGGTACTTAACTATGTTTTCATTTCCCTAAGTAATGTATGTATATACGACGCTAAGTCAAGAAATGCCCGTACCTAAGAGGGAACCTCAGCCATGCCCGAACATCTAAATGAAGGAGAGTTCAAGTGCGTGTTAAACGAGCACACTGTCGCCCGTCGCATAGCCCCAAAGTATCCATTACAGCCGTGGTTTTGCTGGCTACGACGCTTCCTCTTCAGGTGTGCCACATGCGGAGCAGTTAATTAGTAGGATACCACGTGCTGTTACCACATGCCATGTTGGCCACTCCGTACTACATAGCGCACAGGCCTTACAATGTGTAGCGGCTAGATGCCTATAAACATATACTCGTGCATTAATGT
>LQNS02278001.1:10834596-10845656 GCA_001587735.2 Parhyale hawaiensis
GTCTGAATACGCGTGTCAATGCTGCTGTGTATAAGAACCTCTTGGCAGATCATGTTTTGCCAATCTTAAACAATTCTGACACTGACGGCCCCATTTTCATGCAGAACAACGCACCCTGCCACAAAGCCGAAACGGTGTTGAGGTTTCTTGATGATGAAGGAGTGGAGACTCTTGACTGGCCTGCTCAAAGTCCTGACCTCAACCTCATAGAGAACCTGTGGAAAGTCTTGGGTGAGAAAGTCATGGCTCGAAATCCAACAAACCCTGAGGATTTGTGGACAAAGCTTCAAGAGGAATGGGGCAGGTTGATATTGAACGATTCCGCAATTTAATTGAATCTTGCCCTCGAAGATGTGTTGAAGTCATCAAACATAAAGGATGGTTCAGAAAATATTGATTAAGGATGAATGTTTTTGTTAAATTTGTTGTTTTGTTGCGTTTTTTGTCAAGTGCCCCTTAATTCTGCTCACACTAAATTCATAATTATAAGTTAAATATACATAACTTTTTTCTTATCCTTCGTATATTAATAAATTCTTAGCATATTATTAGGTATACCAATAACTCTTTTGTGTTAAAATTTCAGCGTTGAACCTTTTACAATTTTTGAGATATGAATTTTTTTATTTTTGTCTCTTAATTATGCTCGCAACTGCAGTATTAAAAGGCACAAAAGATTAGAGTTTGGTGTAGTTACAAAGAAGATCATTTTATCAGAATAAATTTGATTGTTATTTTGTTATTTGCCGTTGCCTTGTTGCCGGAGGCATGCGCTTTCAGAGTGGTCTCTGGTCATATACTGATTTTTTGTTAAGAACGTTTAGTTACAGTTCGGAAGGGGAAATACAAACCGATTCCTATAATCACGGCTCATAGAGAGAAGCAGCCAGGACGACCAAAACCGTTAGCAGCATACTACAACCGTGCGCTGCATGAGGTATGTTAACATTAGGGAGGCAGCCTAAGACGTTCCATTGTTAGGGAATAAACCAAGCGCAAGAAAACTGCCGAGCTCGGCTGTTCGCACCATCCGAGGAAGGTAACTCGGATCTCGTGTTACATACTCGCACTAAATACCTTGGCACAGTACAGCCTGCCTCAATTTTCCAATATAATATTATGATCTCGCTTTATCACAACGCTCGTTACAGAGAGTATGGAAAGAGATGCATCAGAATGAGCAAATAAATTAGTTACATGGGAAACATCCATTAGAAATCGAATACAGAGCCAAATGTACGCTGTACTTTATATTGTGGAAATTAGGGCGGACTGTTCGATAGTGGGTTAGCAGAGGGAATCTGGAGTAATTTAACGACAAGTAATTCAGCGTGTGATTCATACTTCATCGTATCAGATAAATAGTTCAATGCATGTATTCTGCATTTCGATCAGTATGGCAAAAGAACAAAGATAAAATTCTTGACGGCAGGATAATTAATGATAAATTAACTGTCTATGGTAACTCGCACGATTACTGTATTACTCAAATTTCGCTCCTGTACGAATCCGAAACTGATTGTTGTAGACTTACATAAACATAAGGCATTGCATCAAGAGTAGTAACCAAGATAAAGGTAATGAATTTTTCAATCTGAGCACGATAAGAATGTGATCTTCTACGAGGAATTTCTGAAGGGTGTCGGGTTTGGTATTAAGCAAATAAATTCAGATGCACTAGGGGTTTACTTGGCAAAAAAATAGAACACGAGGAATTACGCTACATCCTTCTGGCTTTAATTCCCTATTTCGGTAACCTTGCAAGAAATCATATATTAGTGCAGCATAGATAGAATCAAGGCTCGCTACGTGTTACAAAGTGCCAGCGTTTCAGCAACAAGATGAAGGACCGTTACTGCGTTAGCAGCAGACCTGGCCAAAGGAGTAATGACCTGCGGCAACGAAACGTTGAATCAACTTTAACTTCTGGAATATTTGTCATTTAAATAAACTTACTTTAGGTGCTTTAATTTATAACCCCCAGAACGAAGCAAAAATACTGATTCGTAAAATTGACAAGAACAACAAAAACTGGAGCACTCTGAGAGCGCATATCTCCGCCAAATGAGGCAACGGTAGCAAAAAATTCAAATTGGCTCTGAAACCATAATTCTTTTGTATAAACTCCAAAATTTAATCATTTGTGCCTTTTGATAGTGATAACAGCTTGTGCAATTTTCTTGAGGATCCGTTCATAACTTTCTGAGTTATACTGTTAACAAACGTAATGACAAACATGAGTCAAACATACAAACGAACCAACCGATCTGCACCATTTATGTCTTTTAATATTACTAACAATCCCTATAAATTTTATAAAGATTCATTCAATATTTTATGAGTTATTGTGCTAACAAGCATAAAAATAAAAACAGTGACAAACGAACAAACGGATCCTTACCAAAATTTAGTCATATACTCTTTGTTATATGCCTATTAACTAGTCTTAATTTCATCAAAATCCACCAATAACTTTTTGACTTATGGCATTAAGAAAATGTGGCAGACAAACAAACAAACGGATGAACATATCATCACCAAAAGTTAATCATCTGTTCTTCCTAACATACCTAACAATCCCTGTAAATTTCATCCAAATCGGTTCATAACTTTTTGAGTTATCTTAGTGACAGACAGATAGACAAACAGTAAGACAGACAGACAAACACGACGAAAACATAACCTCATTGGCGGAGGTAAAAATCGCATGCCGATATTCCCTGGTCGGGAAGAATACCTGTTTGACAGAAAATATGTTGCCAAACTAATCCAAAATTCGTCTCAATGACCCGGCAGCAAGAGATGAAAAAATAACAGCAAGTTTTAGAAGACCACTAACTTAAAAGCAAATCGAAATCAAATCAGTGGAATTGGATGAAACCGAGAGGGACGACAGCCAGCATTTACTAGATAGAACTTGACCAACAAACCAGTGATATTGTGAACGAGCTGAATGCACTCAAGCAACAGTTTCACTACGCGAAGTGAGATTCCGAACTACGAGGAACATAGATCGTTTATACCAGGAAAAGTTCTTTTACCTGAAGACGGTAATCTGCAATATAATAAAGACCGATGTGCATTCATCTGTTTGTTTATCGGTTTGTTTATTTATTAATCCATTTTCTGTCACGATTTAACAAAATAGATAGGCAGAAATAAGCCCAGGCTGGAGACTGTGGTCATCTGCCAAGCTTCATTGAAAACTGTTGGGAAATAAATAAGCCGGGTTGCAGAAGATTTCAAACGTTTGTTAATCAGGGCAGTTGAAATGCAAACAATGAGGATATAGCAGGCTTAGTCTGATTTGTACGAGTTTTCCCTTCTTCATATGTCGAATCTACTGTAGGGCAAAGTATAGGACGATCTTATGACTGAATGCTCTCCTTGCATTGCGACCGAAGTGGAAATCTTAGCACTGAAGCTTCTATTGGCACTCTCATGGATCTTGATTCGTAGTTTCTTCCCACAGATGATTCAGTTGTATA
Organism: Parhyale hawaiensis; assembly: GCA_001587735.2. Lineage (NCBI taxonomy): Eukaryota > Metazoa > Arthropoda > Malacostraca > Amphipoda > Hyalidae > Parhyale > Parhyale hawaiensis. The sequence goes on from LQNS02278001.1 coordinate 10,838,085, forward strand.
TGTATAAAAGGTCGCTGTCGCTCTCACATCACAACGTATAAATTCTCTAGATCATCAACGGAGCACTCACGACGGGAGAAGACAATTATTTCAGGGGCAGTAGACAACTATTTCTTATGAGAGAGCAGAATTCATTTCAGAGGCCGAAATTTGAGCACTTCACTATTACAATGTTTTTCTTGATATTTTATTTTGGAAAACGCACGTTTAATGAAGGAAGAGAATGGTGAACGTAAAAGAAGAACGAGACCTCTACAGCCTCAAAAAGGGAGACGAGCAAGAAATAGAGATGAAGCGCCTCTGCGGCACATGCATTGACAAGAAAAACTTGAAGCAGAAAGGTTACGGAAGGGAATAAGTGTTGCTAATAAGCATGAGCGAGAAAATGTGGAAACGGCAAGTCAGTGAAGAGAGCAAACACATCGATTATTGCGTAATTTTTGTTTTTTCACGCGAGGGTCCACTACTTCTTAAATAAACTTTTCCAATTGTGAAATCACCAAAGCCGTGCAAGCTTTGCTTAATCTCCGATTTACAGTAACTGCCATAAAGGCATATTTGATAAAAGTAAAAGAAAGTCGAGATCGAACTGCTATATCAACTGCTCATTTCTCTTGAGTAAAAGAATCTCATTAACTTAAACAAGGATGTGAATAATCAACTAAGAGGAGAATCAACGAAGCACAGATCCTCAGTTGAACAATCTTATAATTTTTGCAGGGCGTCAGGTGGGTTAACCTAGATATGAGCAATGCCAAAAAACTAGAATTAGCTGGCCATCAATAATGATGGCCATGAATTTTGCTGTATATCCACCAAAAAAGAGGCGGAATGAGTTGAGTCATTGTATTTTTTTTAAGTAGTCAAGAGGGTTGACTGACATGTATAAAATTAGGAAAAAAAATGACACAGAGGATTTTTTTCAAGACCCGTCTTCCTTCGACACACTTCCGTTACTAATATCTTTTTGAAGCATACGCTACTAAGGCCATCCGAAATTGTCATAGCGATGAGTGCTTTCTATATAACTTTATCTAGGGCACCACAATCGTCTCCCACCTTAGAAGATATGTGGAAAAACTTTTACACTGGTAAGCAACAAAGCACGACTGAATTAATTTTATTCTTCATTGCGTATCCTAGAAACCACCGGAGGAGTCTCCAGTACATCTAATTTTTTCTCTTGAAGCGAAATCTCTCCGTGAAAGAAAGACACCAAGTTGGAAGAATAACCGTGTCTACTGCCCTGTGAAATATCATCGCTTCGTCAGTGCTTTTAAGATCAGCTACTGAATTTATACGTCGTGAACTGAGAGGAAACACAGGTTTTGATGGGGAGGGGGGGGGGGGGGGGGAAAGGGGGGGAAANGGGGGGGGGGGGGGGGGGGGGGAGAAAGTGATAAAAATCAGATTCCCAGACCGCACTAAAAGAAGCCGTAAATATCTTCATTGTGTCGATATCAAGAATAGTTTTAAGCGAGAAATGCATTCAAATCAAGGGATAAGCATTTCACTCCTGCGCCATCTTCTGTAACCTGGTCATCGATCTCCATGACAAAGCTACTTGTTTGCATAATCTACAACTTGGCCTATTTTTCGCTTAATTCGTTGAGAGCGGGACACGAAGAATATAAATAAATAAATACATAGTTATAGTTAGGAAGTTAAAATCTCCGTTTCCGGGCGGAACGATATTACAGAGGAAAGAGCAAGGGACATATATGTAGTATGCCAAGGGAAACGGGGAACCCATTCTCAAAGCTGTTCTAACACAGGAATGAGGAAGAACAGAATAAACATTGAGCAAGTAGGAGTATGAAATCGGGAAGAAAGCAAAGTGGGCACAAAGGAGAGACGTTTCGAAGACTTAGCTAATGGCTGAGGTAACCTAATCGGGGCCCCCTGGGGTTGCAAGAAATATATAGATAAATATATAAACCCACGATGGTCATTCTTAGTATTAGATCATGCAACTTCGAAGAGTTTTATAGCTCAGCGGTGAGAAAATAACGTTGACATCAATACTTTAGTACGTTAAAAAGGGAAATTGTTAATTTGCTACTATCGTAACCTATAAATTTGTGTTAAGCACATCAATAGCTATGAGACATAAGCATAAAGTGTCTCGATCTGGGACGATGGTTGAGGGACTCGGCAAACTTTTCTCGAACATTAAATTTACAGTTTGCCTAAAAGTTACCTTTACGATACCAACAAAGAATCCCATTCCTGCAACTATTAGTTGCTTTGAGAAATTGCCGGCAAACCAGAAGCAAAGCAATGGGAAATTCCCTGCATAACTTTTCAGCACACTTACAGCTACCTTCCAATTATTTACTGTTTGGGCGTTTAAATTAAATAAAAAACGCAAGTAAGTCTTAAGTCTAAGCAGCTAAGTTTTCACGCAACTGTCACACTGCCTGCTTGCTAATAGGGTGTCAAGTGTAACCGATGGTTTAAAAAAATTGTATGCAGCTAAAACGCTTGATTTAGATTAGATTAGATAGGCGGCAGTAGACGAATCAAAATTTAGTATATTTTCATGACATAAAATTTAAACACTCCTATCATAAAATATGAGTAAATTTTTACTAAATACCCCCACTCAAATCCAGAGATTTGAGACCATTATTCTAATAGATATTGATTCCCTAAACCCTAATTTATATGTGACAGACGTCGGAAATGCCTAGTAGAAGTACAGGTGTGTTAAAATTAGCATTAAATCGGTTTAGATGGTCACTGCTGCGGCCTTTTTTTCCGTCTGTAAAAGGCCAACTTGAGCTATAACGTCATTAACAGATTCAGTTCTACATTCCTATCCTTAAAAGCAATGCATCATTAGACATGAAATTCATAACTTAAAAAATACTACTCCATATCATGTGAAATTTTGACATAAAAACCTTATTTCAACTAGTTACCTATTTCTTATCATAGTTTCCCTATAAACTATTTAATTCAACTTTTATGATGAAAAATTAAATTTGTGTTGGAATTTGGGTGGAAAAACACAACTTGAAAAAATTACATTCCCGCGTTACTACATCCAAATTAGAGAAGAATATCAAAACAAAACCGGCGTCGCCATATTGGACAGTTGCTCCCCACCTTGTAACCTCTATATTGGGAAATAAACCCATTTCTTAGCATGGGAAGACAGTGTGGGTTATCTGAAAAGGAAATGGGTCAAATAAGCGCATTAAATGAAGAAGGATACACTATATCTGAGATTTCTAGACCTAGTAGATTTAGAAAGGTGGTAACTAACTTTTTGCAGAACCCAAAAGAATACGGAAAAAATAAGTCTCCTGGCTGCCCTTCAAAATTGAGCCCTATACAGCGCTGCAGACTTCTCAGTGAGGTGTCTCGGACAGGAGAGGGGTCGAAAAGCCTGCAAACATCCCCGCAATTAAATGTTACACCGAGAAGAGTGCGACAGATCCTAGGTTCATCTAAGAACTTCAATTATAAGAAGAGAAAAACCGCACCAGCACTCACGAAAACACACAAGGCAAAACGTAAAGAATGGGTTCGAGAAAAAAGTGCAATGGAACCATGAAAATTGGTCTAAGGTTACTTTTTCCGATGAAAAAATGTTTAGCCTAGACGGACCTGACGGTTTTCAATACAACTGGCATAATCTTAGAAAGGAGGACAAAATCTTCAGCAAACGACCTTTTGGTGGCGGATCCCTTATGGTCTGGGGAGCATTCTCCATCAAGGGCAAGGCGAATTTGGTGATAATGGAATGTAGACTGAATGCTCAGAAGTACACAGAGGTCTTAGAAACTAGTCCTCTCCCATTTCAAACTGATAAACATCAACAAGAAACGGTGTTCCAGGAAGATAATGCCGCCATTCACACAGCGAGGTTGACCACAAAATGTCTTAATGAGAATCTTTGGGGGATACTCGCATGGCATGTTTACGCCAATGGGAGACAATTTCAGGATAAGGAAAGCTTGTGGCAGACCAGAAATGAATTCTCGGAGGCTATCCCTGAAGAAATGCTCGATAATTTAATAATAATAATAACCGATGTGTACAGGTGTTGCAATCAAAAGGCAACGCTTGTAGATATTATGATTAATGTTTTTTTTTGCTTCAATTGTTTTCTAAAATACATTTTTTTTTCATATATAGAAGGCTTTTGAAAGTTCTTGAACTATTAAATCAATTTAAAAATGCAAAAAAAAAAATCGTTTTGTGCGAATTCATTTTTTCAATCCCAGATATGTGAAATATTGTAAAATTGCATAATTCAATGTAATCGTTGGTTTTCTTGACACATATCAAGTGATAACGTTTAAATACGAATACTATATCCGTATATTTATTTTTAGTTCGCTAGATTTTTTTAAATAAACAATTTCATAGTGTATGAATATATATTTGCCCCCCCCCCGTGTCTTTGAAAATTTCTAAGAATTCCCGTTAATTTCACTAAGATCTGTTCATTAATGTTTTGCATTTTTTCTCACAAATTTAATATCAAACAAAGATACAAACAAACCAGCAAACAAAATGATCATGATCGAGATTTGGTCATGTACTCCTCATGATATACCACACAAACTCATGTAAATTTTATGAAAATCCGTCGATAACTTTTTGAGTCATGGTGCTAAGAAAAACGAGGCGGACACACAAAGAACGGTTGAACGGATCTTCACCTGTAACTCCCACCATGCAATGCCTAACAATCCCTGCTAATTTTGTAAAATCCATCCATAACTTTTTGAGTTTTCTTGTTATTAGATAACTGACCGATAGATTAATATAAAAACTTCCAGACAAACACGACAAAACATAGGTAACCTTCTTGACGAAAGTAGTTACATATTTACCAATGCAGTCTAAACGTTTAAAAAAAATGTATTTTTATATATATTGTATTTGTATGCTGCCCGAAACTGGCGATGCATAGGAAGCCAGGCACCTTATACTGGTTCAGGCAACGGCCTCTAACTGGTCCGTAATTCGGCAGCCACTGTAATAAAATTTTATAGCTTTTACCGTATTGGCAATGCAGCGAAATGATTTGTTGCGAGTAGTTAATGGCAAAGTGCACGTTTTTTTTCTATAATTTCACGGCAACTGTTTGGCTAAAAAGATATTATGTGATACTTACCCCTAACGTCTCCATTTTTTCCAGAGAAAACATTTGATTTTCGAAAACAGTGACGGCATCATAAGATTGCTACAATTTGGTGTAAACGCTCTTTCAACGCAAGTACAAAAAATTCGGAGAGTGAATTGTGAAGACATACTTCATGAGGTTAGCAATGATATAACACGAGTTACAATGTTCAGCGTATGGTGCTGTGCTTCTGATTCTACTTTCTTAACTAAATGACATTGCGCTTAGCACTAAAAACATCTACAGAAACATTCTATAATCAATCACTGCATAATGAAGTAAGATGAGGTCACTTTAATGCCAGGGACCTTAGATGGCGCCTTTGGTGGCTCATGTCATTTGTTTGCGAACGTAGCGAGGAAAAGGTGTGAAAAGACGCCGTCTACAGACACGAACAGACGTTGTCTACAGGCACGAAAAACTAAGGACTGTCCGGTAGGCTTGATTTATCTGGAGGTTAAAAAGAAACACAAGGGCAACAATAAAAAAAAATCTATTACAGGCACTCGGCCCAGCTGGTTTCAACAATAAAATGTCATTATTAATGAATGCGTCTGAAAATATAAAAGAAAACAAAATTATACCGTTACAGTATCAAAACTATATTTCATATGGAATTGTTATCAAAGTTTGCTACGATAAACGGTACATTACAGAAGACGAAGGATGTGAAAAGAAGAAGAGGAAAGGGAGGGGGGCGAGAAATCAACGCGTGTGCAGTGTTACGGCAGTTTGGTCGGTGTTTAAAATCGGTCTATTTTTTGCTATGTACAGATATTCTAAGATTCTGATATCGGAATGGCTAGATGAAGAAACTATTTCAAATTGATCCAAGGAGTATGGATGGGTGGTCTGCTCGGAGTGGAGTCTCGGTGTTGAATGAGGCAAAACTGAGAGAGGAAGGTTCGTTCTGAAGGAATGTCCCATGTGTTGATAAAACCTAATTTTAGACTGCTTCTGAGCGCTTCCAAATAAAACTCTGGCAAGTTCCACAAGTATATTAGTAAACAATATTGGAAAGCAGCTCAGAAGGCAGTCTATCTTTATAGCTAAAAAAATTACGAATTTGAAAATCGTTCCTAGGAGCAAAAGAATAGTCAATTTGCGGGTGAAAATTGGCTAGTACGTTCCTAAAATACCTGTCCATGTCATCAGATACAATACCAATATAGGAAAATGTAACATAAATTATTTTACATTTTTCTACTGTGCATACTTTTACATCATTTTCACAGAAAACTGTTTAAAAAATGGTTCACTAATTTTTCGAACAAAAATACCGGATAACCACCACCGGATAACCGTAATTTCTAATAAAAAATTCAGGTACGAAGACGACAATTTGAAGTCTCCATGAAGAAGCGTACGATCTGCATTTAGTTTGCAACGAAGAGGACAGAAGCTAAAAACAACTGCAACCTCACCCAGTAAAAGTCGGTTTACGATATACACTGGAAGTAAAGTTATGTTCTGTGCGGTTAATGCTCAAGTCTAGAGAAGGTAACTTGCTATTTTGTTCACATTCAATTGTAAAATTAATATTTCCGTGATAGCTATTGATGTGACTTAAAAGTAACTGAGTATGAGATCGATCTTTAAAAACTACAAGTGTATCATCCAAGTATCGTTTGTAAAATACAGGTTTAAAACTATCCGAACATTCGTCAAAGTATCTCTGTTCCATATTGCACAAGAATATGTTGGCCAATGCTGGAGCCAGCGGATTTCCCATTGACAAACCGTCTATTTGCTTGTACAATTGTTGGATAAAAATAAAGTCAGTTTCTGCTGCAGCAAATTTCAAACAATGCATAAAAGTTGTCTGATCAAACCCGTGAAATAATTGACTAGATTAAAATATATTATTACACAAAGTATTTAGCGGTTCGAGAACGGGGATATTCGTGCACAACGATTCTACATCAAAGCTAGCCATGAAGTAATAAGGGTTGCAAGGGAATTTTGTGATCTCATCAAAAAACATATATGAATTTTAATAATCAAAAAGTTTTGAATATTTGAGATCAGAAACTTAGCTACTTAAACATTAGTGTCTTGAAAGCTGCTAGAATAGGTCGCAATGGAATGTTATTTTATGAATCTTTGCCAGACCGTACAAAACTCCTACGGCAGGAACCAAAAACATACAATTCCTTATATACTTATTCCAAAGTTGCACCAAGGTGTTTGATTTTGTTCAAGAATCTGTTGATTATATTCTCTAGTTTTACTCTAATTGTTAATAGGTTCATTTTCGGTAACAATTATTGAAATTTGAAAATTTCTTGCGTCCTTTTTTACTTATAAAAAAGAGAGAACCACAGTTAAAAGTTTCATTTTCTTAAAAAGCAAACGTTTCGGAATCATAAAAATTCCATCTTCAGTGCTGTAAAGTAAATCAAAGTAATTTTTTTTAGAAATGCAGATAT